>CM049806.1:16894645-17128396 GCA_027422405.1 Ptychobarbus kaznakovi
ATATATATAAAAATAATACAAATGTAAACTAATAGGAAAACTAATAAAAACAAACTAAAAGTAAAAAAACTCAATATGTAATACTGAACAAGCTAGTAGCTGATTCTGTATATAAATAATACTAAAATAATATCCTCATGTTGTTCCAAATTTGTATGACTTTATTTTTTCTGTGAAATACAAAGGAAGACATTTTGAAGAAAGTCTCAGTGTTTTTTGTCGGTATAATGAAAGTTAATGAAAGTGTGTTCCTGTGGCTCAGTGGTAGAGCATTGCGTTAGCAGCGCAAAATGTTGTGGGTTCAATTCCCAGGGAACACACATACTGACAAAAAAAAAATGTATAACCCGAATGCACTGTAAGTCGCTTTGGATAAAAGTGTCTGCTAAATGCATAAATGTAAATGTTAACAGGGTCCAAATGGGGTGTTGTTGACCTCATTTATTTTCTTTGTATGGACAACAGTCAAAACCTTTTTCAAAATATCTTCTTTTGTGCTTTGCGAAAGAAATAGTGTCACAGGTTTGGAATGACATGAAATTATGAATTTTCATTTTTGGGTGAACTATGCTTTTAAGCCTCAAAATGTACACCGCACACACACACATTGTGAAAATTGTGCATATTGGGTGAAACGGCTCATGCTTTTAGGCTGTGAATGAATTATAATCAACATTCTCTTGCTTCATACAATCTCCCAACAAGCATGATGCAATGTATTATGGAATTACCTTATTTATGAAGGATGTGAAGCTGCTTTTAGACTTCCGCCAAAGCAAGGTATGTACCCTTGGGAGCATGTCTTCATAGGCATCTCAGTATGTTTTGGAACAGAGCTTATGTTTGTGGTATTTCAAAGTGAACGCATGTAGATTTGCATGTGTGTTCGCATGCTTATGAGAAAATGTGCATGCATGTGTTTATGCATTGTGAGTGTTCGGCCTATAAAAGCCCCCCTGCACTCACCTCCAGCTGTCTTTGACCTTCCTTTTAAGTTGTTCCCAGCTGCACTACAGGCAATAGAGGTGGAGTCAGTATAGAGAGGCAGTTCAGCCATCTTTACTCCAGATCGAGCCTCCGCTATCAGCTGCCTGGCTCTCTCTCGCAGCTGCCTGCGCCGTTCTTCATCACGCTCCTGACACACACACACACACACACACAGAAGCAGGGAGAGGGGGGATTATTGAACGGGTGCCATCTCAAGTAATTGACAGAAATGCCATTTTCACTCCTCTCTCTCCCATCAGATCAGACTGATAGCAGCTTTTTTTACCAGTCAGGATGGAGGGTCTCTGGCAGAGGGAGAGAGCGAGAGAGATTCACTGCATGGTTTATTTGTCATTGATTCTGTATAGGTCCAGACATAATAAACCTGAGATATTTGCTGGTGTGTCATTTTTTTTAGCGGCCTGACTGTATGTTTAAGAGTGTTTTGTGTGCATCAACAAGAGGTAGAGACAGAAATGTATGCATCAGCTACTTAAACATGAATAGACAGATGAGGAAACAGTGACTGGAAAATGTCACTCAATCCAAACTTGAATTACATTTAATTGCAGCATCTAATCACTAGACCAAACGCCTGACATATCAATTTTTTTTTATAAAAATACTTCTAATTAATAACACATGATTGAAATTAGACCTGTAGTTCCAACTACATAACTTTATGAAGCTGTTCGCAAATATTTGTTGGAACTATTATTTTGAGAAACACTGAACTATGTTGGTTATGACAGAATTAGTGACCCCAGTGGGGTAACGATGCTTTTGAGAAAATGCATAATACTGGATGGTTATTATAACCTAACAATTTTATGTAATATTCACAAAGTTGCAGTACAATTATCACACATTAGAATTAAGACAGCTCTGCTTAGCATGATGGGTAGCCTGGCCCCACAGACAGCCACATGAACACACACACATGCACATATTTTCAAGGTGGTAACAGGTTTCTGGAGCAGAAGAGCAGAGAGTGAATTAGCCCAACTGGTTACAAAAGTGTTAAGTTAATTAACCCCATTTCATCCGTGTCTGTGGACACTGTTTGTCTGAAGCCATTGTTCAGAAGGACAATAAGCAGAGAGATGCAGATGAGGGAATCCCAGGAGCACTTTTCAGGGGTCCAGCCCGGGGGCCATTGAGTCTCAGGGTAATTTGAACATGCAAGACAAAGCTAAGGCCAGGTTACATCTGAAAACACAGGAGCGCTCCTGCCAAAGCTGAATTGGGCACGTTTAGTGTGTGTGTGTGTCCGCTATGTTCTCGCAAAATGAATACATCTGCTCTAATTGAAGGATGACTTGGAATAGCTAATAATATGCATGCAAATAAATTAAGCAATCAACAAAAATGAACAGAACCACATGTTTCTGTGAGCGTGTCTACATCTACCTCTACTGTATAGAAATATGTTTTGTCTGAGCTGTGAGGCTTTTGCCCTGTGCTCCTCATACAATGTAACATAATATAATTGTCATTCTTTCTGCAGCTGAAGTCTAAAACGCCAAATGATCTGCTCAACCTTGCAGGTATCATCACACACAACCTTCGACACACTGTTTTACATACAGCGATTCAGGGCTAGGCTAGCCATTAGCACAGAAAATGAGATTCCTTGTGTGTGCGCCCAAAGGGCAGGATTACCACCAGGCCCAGTGTAAACTGCTTTTAGGCAACTCTGGAAATGTTCTGTAATACTGTAGTCAAGGAAAATTAACAAGAGATGAAGAACAGCAGCAGCAGACAGAGGAAAAGGAAGATGTGTCAATCCACACAGACTGTGCTGGAACATTTAACAGAAGCTTGAATTGGGCAAATCTGTAAAGGGGCAGACAGACACTTTATGAAGTTGGAAATGCTTTATGATTCACACTAAAAGATAACACTTGGAAATGCATGGTATATACACTGACTAACATTTTCTAAATGGATCACACTAAATGGATGTCAGGATAACACTGTACTTTAATCATATTCACACACACAAAAATTTGTTTTTTACATTGGACAGTATTACATTTTCATTAAAATGTCAGGCCTGTACTTTAATCATATTTCACACACACAAAAATGTGTTTTTTAATTGGACAGGACTGAAATAGTTTTTTTCTGGAAAACTTTACTGTAAGGCTTTGGATGTATATTAATTAATATGTGACCCTGGACCACAAAACCAGTCTTAAGTCGCTGGGGTATATTTGTAGCAATAGCCAAAAATACATTGCATTGTAATGTCAAAATTATAGATTTTTCTTTTATGCCAAAAATCATTAGGATATTAAGTAAAGATCATGTTCCATGGAGATATTTTGTACATTTCTTTCCGTAAATATACCAAAACCTTTATAACCAACATTTTTTGATTAGTAATGTGCATTGCTAAGAAATTCATTTGGACAACGTTAAAGGCGATTTTCTCAATATTTAGATATTTTTGCTTCCTTAGATTCTAGATTTTCAAATAGTTGTATCTCAGCCAAATAGTTGCCGATCCTAACAAACCATACATCAATGGAAAACTTATTTATCCAGCTTTCAGATTATTTATAAATCTCAATTTCGAAAAATTGATACTTAAGACTGGTTTTGTGGTCCAGGGTCACATATAATATAAAATAACAATAAGCAATACTTTTATAAGACTTACTAAACTAAATTATTGTTAATTTCTACATGTATTTATATATTTTTTTACAATTTAAATATATAAATAACATTAAACTTGACTAATAAATGCTGTAAAAACAATATATTAATTTCTGAAAAATCTTTAATTACTGTTAAAGAAGTAAAAAGCAACTGTTTATTACAATATAACATTACAAAATTAACTATTGTTGAAGAATTTAACATTAATGTCATTTTATTTGTGATTTGTATGAATGTTTTAAAAAAAAATCATGCCAATAAAGCACTGAAAATCTGAGACACTGAAAGGGACAGTTATGAAAGTGTGAAGTCAAAATGCTTGGATAAAAACAATCACTGAGAGATACAACTGGACTCTCCAAATGAATCGGCCTTGCACACTGTGCAGAATAACCACTGTGGAACGATCCATTTCTACAGCAGCAATGAGGTGTGAAACTGTCTGTCCTCTTATGAAGAGATTTCTTTAATGACTCTCTTTTCAAATGGACTTCAAGTGGCTCTTCTTCAGCTACATTGAAGCTTGACCGTTCAGTCTGGACTCTCCAACTGGGCTGTGCTTGGAGTGAGAGAAAGAGGGAGAAAAAGGAAGAGGAAGAGAGGGGAGAGAGATCAGTGGCCCATCCAACCTCCCAGCTGCAGATCTCCAAGGATAATGAGGGGATCCACAATAACGAGTGAAGAAAAAGAAAGAAAAACATCAGGGGTGGCAGAAACAATGACAAAGTCATAGTTAAAGGTGGAGAAGAAAGCATGGTGTGTGGGAAGACTTCACTACATCTTTTGGGAAGTTAAAAGGGAGGGAGAGAAGCGCAAAAGCAGATAATGGAGGGCTGTCCCCTTCATTCTGGACAGGAGATCCAGGGAGAGAGGGGGTGGGCAGCAGAGCTGAGCCCCAGACAGAAGCACTCACAGTGGGCATGGGGTCCGGGTGGCTGTCCCAGTCTGGCTGCTCTTTTGGAGGGGGCTGGAAGGTGGGTGGGTGCTGCGAGGGTGCAGCGAGCCATGGAAGGAGTCGCTCGGCTGGGCACACACACAGGCTCAGGGCCCTGGCGCTAACACAGCCGTGCCAGCCAGCCAGAGACGGTGCCAGCCAGTGAAGCACAAACAGATATATTTGTCATGACACACTGAGTGTGCAGAGAAGGGGAGGGCCACGTGAACACACACACACACACACACACACACACACACACACACACACACACACACACACACACACACACACACACACACACACACACACACACACACACACACACACACACACACACACACACACACACACACACACACACACACACACACACACACACACAAGCAGTGCAGAAGAAGAGAGGGTTTGGTTCTTTAGCGCATCCAAAATACACACACACAAACGTGTGTACAGATGGGAATCATTAGTAATTTATCAAAAAAAATTCTGATTCCATCAATGATTCTTCTTAATTTTGAGTGAAAAATTATTTTAATCTTAAGTGTTTTATTTTACATTTATTTAGACAATACAGTATAGATTTTTTTTTATATCAGCCATTTATCTATCGCTTATTAAAAATAATTATAAGCGTCTCTTACATTTATGTATAACGCTTTATTCTATTTATTTAATTGCTTTATAGTTATATAAATAATAAAAAATACAATACAGTATATATATATATATAATACAATATATAGATAAATTCTATTGTAATATAGAAAATCATATGCTTACAGGTGTGTTTGCCGACTTTTCAAACTGCAATGATTCACTTTAAAGTTGATTGCTGACAGAAAATTAAAACAATTGCGTGAAAACCAACAAGGGTGTGATGTCACCAGCTAAAATTAAGAACTGTTTTTTGATTCCCAACCTCTACTTGCCTATGAACTCATCCAAATGGTAGACAAGTAACCAAACCCAAATATTCAGCACGTTTACAAAAGCAATCAAATATGAATGCAATGTTTGAGACACGTTCAAGAAAATGAAAACACTGCCACGTCTCGGGCTCATCAACCCTCTCTCTCCATCCTTTAGAAAGTGACCTGTGAAATAAAGGGACTTCCTTGTCCTCTTCACCTCCCTCTCTCTGCACTGTCTATCAAACCCTCCTCTCTTTTATTCTTCCTTCTCTCCCATTTCTGTCCTCTTTAAATGGAAAATACAGATCGTCTATGATCTGTCCCCTGGCTTCGTGGTCTGTAATGAGAAAACTTCACCTTGTGTCCCCGGCCATTCTAAAGGAAGCATTCGGCTGCTCCCGTTCACAAATCCAATTATATGTAGTCAAGAGAGAGAGGGAGAAAGAGAGAGTGCGAGCGTACAGAAGGGGAAGAGTTGGGCGGACGGATGAGGCAGCTTTTCCTCTGTAATGTGGCCTCTGCTTGGTGTTGAGGTGTCAACTTAAAATGCAAGTAGTTGAGCATCAGCTAATCCTACAGCAGTCTGCTTTAGCCCCCAGCCAAACGAGAGCGAGAGAGAGCAAGCGCGAGAGAGAGATGCCACCGTGGCCTTATCGCTGGGTTGCAGATGTGGTTCCTGGATCAATGCACATACACCACGATCAATGCATTTGATAAAGAATTAAGAAGAAAACTGTACATGCTATCAAAGGCCGTTGTACATGGCATAATTATGCTTCTGCATGTGTGTAGATGATACTGGTGCGGTGTGAGGGCGAACAGATAAATAGAGAGATAGAGATGGATGTCTTGCGGGCTACACAGCCTGCCCTTAGCACCCGGCTCACACACAAAACCCCTGTCAAACAGTTCCCAACCCATTTCGCAGGATGGAAGGATAAAGGCTGTTGGCCAGGTTTGTCCCTCAGAAAGATATCTGGCATTTAACGTACAAACATATGCACAACTCACGAGGGCATCTGAGACATTCCCATCAGGCTTATAGTGGGCATGAACAAAAATGACAATGTCAAACGCGGAATTATTACCAAACAAAACATGCTTATTTCAATTTATGACTGCAGAGAGCCAGAGGCAAGAGGTTACAGAGATGGAGGGCGAGCTGTGCGTCAATACTACTCACACACACACTGATGAATGTGGGCAGTTGGAAAGACAAACCCTTGATTCCGGTGAAAGAGTAGTAGAGAACAGGTTGAGCAGGCGCTTTGTGTGCGAGTAGGAAGAAAACTTTTTTTCCTTTACATGACAACATAATTACCCGGCAGAAAGAGCCATTCACTGCAAGCTGTCCTTAACAGAGTACAAACAACACACACCTGCTTCAGTCAACATGAAAGCCAGGTCGCTTCCGTAATGTGACGTGTTTCCAAGTGAAAGATGATAATTAGTGAGAAAAAAGATTTGGCTGATCAGGAAATGGTTGGATTGAGATATGAGGGGAGGGGGTTGAAAAGTAACAGGGCTTGGTGACATCAACTGAAATGTTGTTGAAGAGGACGAGCAATTTATGATATTTCTTACTTTTTTAATGTTCCCCAATTAATTGTTTACAATAACAACTGTAACAAGATTAAAGTGAACATTAAATCGACAGATCGCTCCTTTATAACCTGCAATCAGAATATAATAGTTTGCTCTTCCTACTGACATCACTTGAAAGTAGTAATGAAAAATACAGAAAGAGTAATATTGTGAAATATTCCAACTTCAAATTTACATTTTCTGTTTTAATAAATTTAAAAATGTAATGGCAAAATTTAATTTTCAGCAGCCATTACTCTAATCTTCATTGTCACAAGATCCTTCAGAAATCCTTCTAATATACTGATTTAGTGTACAATAAACTTTTTTTATTATTAATGTTGAAAACCGTTGTGCAGATAATTTTTTGGTGGATACTGTGATTTTTTTTAAATCAGCATTTTTTTGATGACTAGAAAGTTCAAAAGAACAGTATTTATTTGCAAAATAATTTAATGCATCCTTCATGAATTTAAATATTTTATTTCAACACTCTTTAATATTAAACACAAGATTAACAAACTAGTTGTGCATTGTTTTAGCAAACTCTTATTCGCCCTGGCTCCATTCTGGTATGTAACGCCCACTTTTCACCATCCAATCAGTTTCTAAATAAACAAAATCAAGCCCAAAAATCAAGAATAAAAATTCACTACATCAGTGAATATCTAGTGCCGTTTAGAAATGCATCTGATTACGGATGTAAAACAGGTTGGACAGCAATGCACATTCAAGAAAGTAAATAAGGTCCATTTTTTTAATTGTTAACTTTAAAAAGTTTGATCTCTTTCAGTCTTTAGCAAGACTTGGAGCATGACCATTAAAAATGTATTAATGCGACAGAAAATCAACAAGTTAATGAAAACATTGTATTAATGCTTGTACTTACTTTCTTTAATTAAAGTGTTCAGACAGACACGCAAACGCTCTTAGCACTCTCTCTCTCTAAACAAACACTTTTCAGTCCAACTGAAATAACTGGATTAAACAATTGCAATTTCCTATCAAAATGAACTTAAACTTATGCTTTTATCCTTCATATTTTATTCATAGGAGACCGACTTATGAATGAGGTTAAAAACTGAAGGGCGGTAGAAAAGAGAGAGAAAGGAATGAGGTAGTGGAAGAGAAGAAAGGAGAGGTTGTTGTGGTGGAGAGAGAGAGAGAGAGAGAGAGAGAGACAGAAAAAGAGAGAGACAAGGGAAAAAAAAGAGGAGACAGCCCCACTGAGAAATGACTGTGTGTGCGTAATGCCGGAGAGAGCAGTGGCTTGATCACAACTCATGAAGAGATTGGAGGGGCGTCTCTCTCTCTCTCTCTCCGCCTAACAGCTTCTCTGTTCCAACCAACCGCTTTGATCTCCACACACACAGCCCTTCAACTACCTTCTATCCATTCTGTTTCATTAGACAAGAATCCACCGGAAAAAGAAAGGTTTCCAAACTAAAAAGACAATCGGAATGCAGCACGAGAGAGCCTGAGTAGTCACGTCAGCATGTTAAAATGCATATGGAAGGCGCAGCTACGGTTCCTTTGAACGTCTGAGGGAATCGTTTGAGGGTGTCAGACCCAAAGAACAGAGAACAGGAGGACGACTGTGGCCTAATTGGCCCAATTAACTCCGAGTCTCTGGTGCTTGCTGGGACAATTGGTCTTCCCCGGGCCTTCCCACTGACTCTCACGCATCAGAGGCGGGCCGACGCTAACGACTGTGGACTACAGAGAGAAAGATCACTGCAGTACGTGATGTGTTAGTACTGACAACAGATTTACATAGAAAAAGCAACATATTTGATTACAGGTTTGACGTCGCAGTTAAACAAGGCTGAAAAACGATGATCGAGGCAGCGGTTTACCTCAAAGCACACACGCACAAGCGCACAGGGAGGCCGCCACGAGTTCAAAGGTTTGCTCCATCTCTCTCTGAGAGGGAGGGTCACAGGCGGCTCTGAAAAGTCACCGCACTGTCACACAGAGAGGACGGAGAAGAGAGTCAGGAGGGTGAAGCAGGGCCTCGTCGGTAAAAATCAAACACAGTCCAATTAAACTAATCATAACGAGCCAGTGAACACGAGGAAGCTCACCTGGAATCTTTTCCCTCTCTATTCCCTCCCCCTCTCCTGCTCTCTCTCTCTCTCTCTCTCTCGCCGTACCCTCCATAATTACCCTGGCCAAAGCGCTGTGAAATTACTGCACTGATCAACTAATGCTTGAGAAAATCTGAAGAAATGCACTGTCCCCTATTTCTGCCTCCCTCCCTGTCTTTTTATGATTTAAATAAAAAATAATTTACCCTCAGTATTGCTCCCTCTCCCCCGCTTTCTCTTTATCGAGGACAGAAAAAGAGGAAAAGGAAAGGTTTATTTTAAAGATTTTGGCTATGAAAGAGTGAAATTAAGTGGGGGAGAAATGTTCTGGGTTCAGTATAAGTTAAGGTCTATAAAGAGCAACTGTGGCATAACAAAATGCATTTTGATTCAAGCATCAATTAAAAAATCCAGTGTAACACAGGACCAGGCAGTAAAAAATGCAACAAAACAAGCCTGACAGAAACACTTCAAAATGTAAAATTACACCATATTTTTCAACTGTTTGACATAACGACATAATTCTACATAAGTTACTATCAAATACACACACACACACACACACACACACACACACACACACACACACACACACACACACACACACACACACACACACACACACACACACACACACACACACACACACACACACACACACACACACACACACACACACACACACACACACACACACACACACACACACACACACACACACACACACACACACACACACACACACACACAACTACAATGCAGAAATGTTACCAAAATAACAATCCACCCAAGGGAATAACAAGAAGTTCATCCACATAGAAAAGTATGTCTGCTTCAAGAAAGATGATGTATGTGACTTTACCACTTAAAATTTAATTATACATGTGCTTTTCTTTAAAAAATAATAAAAATACATAAATGAGATTCACATTGCATATTTTAATACTTCTGGATCACTCTGTAAGTGTGTTACTATCCTAATATTTGCCATTGTTAAAAATGAGGATGAGATTGAATTATTTTGCTGTAGTCAACACTATGCCACAAATGCTGTCAATAGCTCTTAACTTAAACCTGGAACATTCATTTAAGAGTGTATGTGTATACTAGCATGAAGCGGGTGTTGTGCTGCTGTGCTTTTTCTAATTGTTCATTAATTAGCGATTTGCTCTCACCAGGGGGTGAAGAACATGAGAGCGACTCAGAGGTTTGGTTCTAATGGATTGTGAAGGCCACCTACCCATAGTACAATGACCACTACTAAACAATTTATACCGCTATCCTACTATCAAATGCCTAACCACACACATATACACAGAGTTAGCAAAGAGTAGGAGAGCAGGAGACAGAAAGTGAAGCAGAGAGAAAGAGAGAGTGGTGGAAAAGATCAAAGCAAGAGAGCCAATGCAGCACAATTAACATGGCATGTAAAAGAACAAGAGAACACACACACACACACACACATACACACAGAGCAGTTCTGATGAGAGGGGTGGACTCACTGATGGGCCCGTTGAAACACACTACTGACCGAGGACAATGACTGGCCCGCTGGCCATCCTATACACTCTCACACACAATCAAGTCTGTATGCTAACTGCTTACAATATTGTACAAACGGAGAAGCAGTGCTTCACTTAAAAGAACCCATTTTGACAAACATTTATCCTGTTGAAAGTTGGGGCAGGATATTGAAGGGCTAGTTGCACCAAGGCTGCATTTATTCAATTAAAATCAAAGTAAATACCTTTAATATCAAGCTGAATATTAACTGTAAGACTATTCAAATCTTCCCTGTTTTTCTATATATCATCTCAATGGTAGGATTATTTAGCCACTGACAGTAAAAAAAAAAAAAAAAAAAAAAAAGCACAGTATTTCGGCCCATGCTAAAGTGCGCAACTGAAAAGCTCACTACACCCCAATGACTCTCTCTCTCTCTCTCTCTCTCTCTCTCATCCATCCTCACTTTCACCCCTCCATCTCTATATCCGCTTTGAAAGAATGGAGCAAGTCTTAATTTAATTAAAATATTCCCTCTGCATGCTAAACGTAAAGTCTCTTCTTAGTGGAGGAGCTTCATGCAGAGGCCAGTGATAAGATAACAGGGCCTACTAATCAAAACAAGACATCAACTAATCTAATCTAAATCACTAACAATTACCAGCGTGCCAAGCCACGCTCCCTTTTGATCAATGTTTTCTATTAAAAAAGTGAAACAATTCAATATTCCAGCACGCTAATGCACTGAAGCCTCATTAGCACATTGTCCTTGGGACGAAGGCGCTGCGAACGCACACACAGACACAAATTCTTGGTTAATTTACAGGACGAGAACCACCTCCCCTTCATCAGAGCGCAGAGGACTTTTGCAGGCGAGATAGACTATGAGAAAAGAAAATATTTTTCTTTGAAAAAAAACAACTTTAATTTATGGTAGCATCAGGCGCCTTCTTGTTCCTGGTCTTTGCTTTCTTATGCATTTCATTCAAGGGCATCTCATTTCCTTTTAAAATTCATACAGCAAAACGTCTGAATAAATCTGCCACTTGCCAGATATTTCATCATGTCCTGAAAACCCCTCCCCCCATGGTTCTGGATGTTTATGCCATTGTGTTTCACACAATTCTTCCTCTAAAACAGGATGTCAGAAGAACTTCAATATTATTCGGATGTGGCCTGAGCTTTTCGATGTTAAGTGCCAGTCATCCTGCAGTACTGAGCTCAGTAGAGCATGTTTATTTAGCGTTTGATGTTCTCTGACTGGTCACTTCCTACATCACTACCTGAAGTCCTTGAGTAACTCTTAAATACCTGTCCTGTGTGAAATGAGAGACTCTAGCATGCAGGCTCTTGGCTACAGAATAATAATACTCTCTATTACTTCCTGTCTGACGGGAGCATCCTGAGAGGACTTGGGAATAGTGGTAAGAACTTATGTAAGTGTGTATACGCACTTATCAACATGTATATGGAAGAGCGTGAAACAAGAATTGTTATATATAAAAAAACACCTTTTTGGGAATTTTGGTAAAATCCACAACTGAAATATACAAAAATACTGAAAGGTTCACATTTACAGGAGGGTTTGAGTTTTAGTCGTAACTATAATTAGCTGTATACACACTACCATTCAAAAGTTTAAATTAATACTTTTAATCAGCAAATACACATTGAATTAATCAAAAGTGCAAGTAAAGACTTTTATAATGATCTCTAAATGCGTTTATTATCTTCCTATTAATTCATTTTCAACACTGATAATAATAAGAACACTTTAAAATAAGGTTCCATTAGTTAACTGTTCCCTCTGGTGGAATGACCCGCCCAACGCAATCCGAGCACCTGAGTCCTTAGCCATCTTCAAGAAATGGCTAAAAAACACATCTCCTCCATTATTTCTTTGACCCTCTAACTCTAGTACTCTCTATTCATTTTCTCACTGCTTGTTTTCTTAAAACAAGGTCTATAAGACTAGCTTTTTCTATTCTTTTTCTATTTTCTTCATTGTTAGTTCATATTAATTAATGTAATTAATGTTAACAAATGGAATTTTATTGTGAAGTATTGCCAAGAAATGTTTTTTGAGCACCAAATAATTTGAATGGAGTAATAGCTGTCGATGTTGACATCTAAGAAAAAGTGTGTACATGTGTGTGAACTCACATCAATCGGTGGAGTGTTTGTAGGTGACTGTGCATTAGTGGTGCTTTTGTTTCCAGCCTTCATGGCAGCATCTCTACGGGCCTGTTCCAATAGCAGCCTGGCCCTCTCCTTCAGCTCCTCTTGACGAGACAGGACCTTCTGCAATCCACAGAAAGAGGTTTCATTCAATTTTGAGTGTAACAAAGTTATACTTTGTATAACCACTTTGCATTAGCATGATCTGTTTCACCTTCTCTTCACTGGCGTTAGACACTGGGGCGGGTACGACTTCCTGAAAAAAAACATGTGAAATTTTGTGAAAAAAACAAATCTGCTGATGCCCTATGCCCTATATGTTGTGCGAGTCAGATTAGCATCTCTTCCTAACGCTATCAAGCTTTGCGCTCTCATTACGGGCTCCAGCAGGCAGCTGATTGGCTGATTGGTATGGCGGCGATTCTGACGGCTGAGAGAAGATAGAGTGATGTTTGCTCCTGATCACAGTTAACATCACGGGTGAGATGGGTGTAAAACAACCAAACGAAGCGCCAAAAAAATTAAGGAGGTGCCAAGTAACTGTCACCATGGTAACGCACCTCTCATGCCACAGCTGAGGCCTTGATGGCATGTCAAAACAAAATCAGGACAAATCTAAGCTGGAAAGTTATTCAGTGGAAGGAATGACAGTGATGCATGGTGAGAGTGTGATAAAAGTTCGTTGTGCTGCAATACCTGCAAGTGTGTGTGTGTATGCTGTATAGATGAGGAGAGGCTCTCATGCGGAACACGCTATAACCCGTGTCAGTATTAGAGCTGCAGGCGGGACGGCCCGAACATAATGACATGCCACTCCGAGTGACACGCGGCTGCTGTCTGTGCCGATCAGGCGTCTCACAAAATGGCAAATATATCAAACATGTATAAAGCTTCAAACTGTTTTATGTGCTTTTTTATTTTATATGGCAGCTTTTCCCATTTAAGCTGTAACTGCTGTTCTGTTTGGAGCGTTCAGGGCATTTTATTCATTTAACGTGCATGTGTATCTACCGGAGTTGTTACCTAAAATTGTGTGTCTGTGTTTTTATGTTAGCTTGCTTGTGTTGGACCATTTGTCCTGTGCAGTTTGGTCATTTTGACTGCTCAACAGGGTTCTCGCTCTTTTTGACCAAAGAATTTCCATAATGTTTCCATGACTTTTCCAGTTTTTCGTGACGACTGTTTGATATTTTTACATGACACACACAAAGTGTAATTTCTAATCAGTTAAACACTTTGGAACTGAATATATAGCATGGACATTTTTAAATTCCTTGATATTTCCAGGTTATCCAGAATCTTGGGACATTGAAATTGATGATTCCAATTCAACTCCTGAATTTAAATTGAGGTAGCAAATCGGATGCAGAATTACAATTTCAGTTCAAGTGAAATAAAACTGAACTTGAAATGCCAAAGAAATTCACATGACAAAGAAATTTGTATAATGGGATTTTAAACCAGTTGATAAAAGGCTCAGAAGTTTTAAGGTGTACTGACCTTACGGAGAAAAAAAGATGGATAACATGAAACAAAGGATACAGAATGGTAGACATAGAAAGAAGGATAGAGCAGTAGACCGTTAAAACAATAGATAGAATGATAAAATGACAGAACGACAAAACAACAATACGATAGATAGATAGATAGATGAGAGAGATAGATAGAGAGATAGATAGAGAGATAGATAGATAGATAGATAGATAGATAGATAGATAGATAGATAGAGATAGATAGATAGATAGATAGATAGATAGATAGATAGATAGATAGATAGATAGATAGATAGATAGATAGATAGATCATTTTGTATTCGTGTTGACATTTACCTGTGTGGGTTTAGCAGGTGTGTGTGTGTGGTTGGTCTGGGCACTGCTGTCTGAGGTGCTGTCAGATTCAGAGTGGCGCAAACTCGCTCTCTTCTTCTTCATAAGATCCGTGTCTCTGTTATACGTGAAGCCCAATTTGTGTGTGTTTGTTAGAGAAGGCCCGGTCTGCCACGTGGAGATTCCAGATTCAGTTTGTCTTTCACCAGGCTGTGGGGTTTTTCGCTGCTCCCTTGAGTCTCTGGTGTCAGCAGCGGTCAAACCACCCAACTGCCCTCTCTCCTTTTCTCTCTCCAGCCTGTGAGACAGATCACCCATGTGCAGTGTATCGGCTTTGAGGAGTTTTTTCTGATCTGCAGCGGGAGGTTGGCTGGTGGAGGTCTCCAGGCTGGTTCTGGTGCTTTGGGAGGGTCGTGGGTGAGTTTCAGTGACCGCTGGAGCTACTGGAGAGTCACGGTCTGCTGTAGCAGCTCGTAAAGATGGAGTAACCTCTTTTATAACTTCCCCTGGGGAGGCGGATAGAGAACCAGATCCCCCAACTGTCATGACCGACTTCACTTCCTGCTCTTCTTTAACACCATGCCCACCATTGGTTGCTGCGGCATCCTGATTGGTGGGTTCCCGGTGAATGTCGTTAAGTTCGGCGTAGAACTTGTCTTGGTCGATAGAACTGTTTGTATCCGTTTCAAAGTCTCCAACTTTGTATGTGCTTCGACTGCTGTTGGCTTCGATCTGCACAACATTGAGTTCCTCGCCACTGAAATGCGCCCGGATCTGATACAGGTACGTCATCACTGTCAGCTTATCCGGGATCGCCAGGAGAACCATATCAGACGGCTCCAGAAGCCGAGAGATTCCCAGACTGGCAAAGCCATCATATGCCTGCATACACAAGAAACACATGATGTTTAAAATAAAGCATGGAAAACAAAAGGACAGTATCAAATAAAACGGAGTACATAAAACAGAACTGGGGGCTGTTTCATAAAACAAGTTTACCAAATAACCGAATTTATCTGTCAAATAAAATAATGAATCTGTCAACGAAATGCATCACAATTAATCAAAACTAAAATAAGTCTGGGTCAGACAATAATTCTTTAAAATAAAATAAAAATCTGGGTCAGACAATTGTTCTATAAAACAAATAAATAAATGATAAATAAATGAATGAATGAACAATAGAATATGTGATAGAATATGACAGATAGAAAATAGATGAGATAAATTAATATCGTCAAAATAAAATGTGCCAAATCAAATAGATTATAATTATATCAAATTAAAAGTACATAAGTAAAAAATCTGGGTTAGTCTATAGGGCTTAATAAATAAATTAAATTAAATGTAGATTTACTTATCAAAACCAATTTCTACTCGTCTTTGGAGTATAGTAGGTGTTAATTAAGGTGGAAAGGGTGGTTTTGTAGGGTGTCAGAAGAAAGGTAAGGGTGAAATAAATAGGTGGGATGGGTAGTGTATTCATTGAAAGCTAAGGAGGCAATGGTAGCATAAAGGTGAAAGGGACAAACAGGGTGGAAGGTGAAGGCTGAAAATGAATGATAGGGTGTAGGGTGAAAGGGTAAACTATAGGGCGTAGAGTGGGATGCAAGGCCAAACTATAGGATGATGGGAAAGGGGGAATGCCAGGGTAAAGGGTGAAAGGGAAGAAGAGGGTTTGCAGGGTGATGGGAGGGAGAGGCAGTTGGGGTGTAGGGTGCATGCAGGAATTAGATTTGGGATAAGACAAGCTGGGATCAGTAGGATGCGGCAGGCGTTGACAGCTAATGTCAAGGATGGTTCTCCATGATAAGAGAGCACGATACCAAGAAACACTAAACTAATCCTGCCTCAGTCTTATCGCATACATCTCCCACTCGCCCTCCTTCCATCTCTCTCACTTTCTCTCTCTCTCTTCTCCCCCTTTCCATCACTCTCTCTCTCTCGGCAGTGAGTATAATTGCACTGATTTGTCCGGTTGAGGAGAACAGGCAGATAATCAAACAGCCAAACTCAATCCCTGATCAGGAGATAGAGGGAGAGAGACAGAAACGGAAGGAAGAAGTGGAAGTAAACTGGCTGACATTATCGCCGTAATCCACCGAACGAATGAAAGAAAAGTTACTTTCTCTTTCTCTTAAGAATTTGAGAATACAACAGTATAAAAAAGCCTACAAATTAGCCTCCTGTCTCGCCCCCGATTCACTTTATCAGAGCCGCTATCAGAGCCAAGCTGATGGCTGAGAGAATTTCACCCTGTTGACGAGTGTTGACTATTGTCTCAACCTCTGTCGCTTACCCATCTACTGACTTTATCAGGTTTGTCCCCTTTATTGGCGTGAGTGAGAGAGAGAAAGCAAGAGAAAGGGAGGGATAATCAAAGGTAAGCCGATTCTCAATTTACAATTAATCACATCTTTCTTTCTCTCGTGTCTTCTCTTTTTCCTATTTGCTGGAGGCTAACAAAAGCGATGCAGACCTTTGCAGAGCGAGGGAAATATAAGGCACAGACAGCTGAATAGAAAAAAGGGGAACAAGGGTGGGAAAACAAAAAAGTCTGCAGGTATGTGTTGTTTGGGTATTAACTCTAAAGAAAGAGTGTATAATTGGTGGAATGAACGAAACTAAAGTGTCTGATGGAGATTCTTAAACTACATTCACACTGCAGCCGAATGTGGCACAAATCGAAAGTTTCTTTCACATGTGAAAAAAAACTAAACAGTTTTTGACAGGACAGTATTTTTTATTTTTTGGGGGGTTTAAAAAAAACTTTTTTAGAAGCTTAGTAAGGCGACGTTTTTTGGATTAAAAATAGAGTTAAAAACAGTAAAACTATTAATTATTATTACAATTTAAAATAATGTGCTTTCTAATTTAATATATTTAAAAAATGTAATTTAATCAGTTTTTTACATTTATTTTTGGCGTTTTTGCCTTTATTAGGACAGGACAGTCACAGTCAGGGAGGAGGGTGGGGACTGAGAAAGGTCCACGAGCCCGGACTCGAACTCGGGACGCCCGAAACGCAACACCGCTATTTGTTGGCACGCTGTCCCCAAAATAGTGATTTATTCCTGTGATGACAAAGCTGATTTTTCAGTGTCACATGATCCTGCAGAAATATTTCTTTAAAAACAGATTTGGTGCAGCAGAAACACTTTCTTCTTACTATTAATGTTAAAAACATTTTTCAAAATATTTTTTGTGAAATGTGTGATACATTTTTTCTAGGATATTTTGATGAATGTCAAAAGAATAGTTCAAAAGAATAACATTTATTTGAAACGGAGACATTAAAAACATCTTTACTGTCAACTTTGATCAATTTATTGCATCTTTACTTAATAAAAGCATAAAAAAAAAAAAAAAATAAAAAAAAACATACCTACCCCCCACTTTTGATTGTTAGTGTATAGGATATTGTTATACATATAACAATAAAGTATAAGAAAAAATAGAATGAATAAAAATTATTAAAATATATATCATTAAAGTTATTACATTATAATGATTTTATATTAAATTACATATATTATAAAGAGTACATGTATCAATGTATAATACAGAGAGCATCAAGCTGCCTGGGAGAGAAAAAAAAACAGGGAAACAAGAAAGGTCTCATTGCTCTGGCCTTCAAAACAACAAATCATGCTTGATTAAAATAAATACACCATGTAAACAGCAGCTTGTGTGACCAAATAACACGTTCAGATTATATAAGCCCAAAAACATGCTTCTGATGTACTGCGTTAATAACTCCAAAAGCCTATTTATTCAACTAACAGAAGTGTTCTGTTTGCTCTCTGTGTATAAATGATGCAGCAGCACTAATAACCCGTGTGAACTGTGCAATTGTGTGTTTAAGACTTTCCCTTCCAGCCCCTCCCCCAAGCTAAACGGACAATGAAAAGCGTTTTGTTTTGTGAATGACATCGCTGAATGATTGACAGGTATCCATCGCTGTCAGTCACAAACACAGCCAGAGGGGCTTTTCCCTCCTGTCCGCACATTTATCGAGGAACACAGGAACACATACACGCACGCGCACACGTGCACGCACAGATCAGATATCATGGGAAATTACTGCTAGTCTCTCTCTAGACACACACAGAGAAAATAATTCATTTCACTGCCTGTATGACCAAACCGTCCTCTCCTCTCCCCTCTGCTATTGATTGCTCTTATCTGTCATATTTCAAAGGAGATTATTGCAATCACGGCTGGGCCAGAGAGGGTCGCGCTGATTCTATCACATGGAAATGAATGCAGTTTATATAAATGCGTGTGTTTGGGGCTGTATAGTGAGTGCTCTTAACCTCCTCAGCTTGGGATAGTCATTTATCGTTGAAAGAGAGCGACAGGACGCACTCTTCGCTGTGTAGGAGAGAGAAAAACTGCGTATATGATAGTCCCAGAACGAGAGAGAGCAGGAAATGAACTCAGGAAGTGACTGCAGGTATTGAGTGTAGGGATAAAGTGATGACAGATGAAAGGAATGGAGGGAAAGGAGAGAGCGAGGAGCACATTAATACATCTAATAAAGTCTAAATGGAGTTAATCTGAGGGCTGAAATAAGAGTTAATCTGCAGCGCTCCAGAATACAATGATCGTTCAATGGAGCGGAATTACAGAGGAATTAAGTTTTATACATCCACAAATCCAAATAGATTCCAAACAAATCCAGGAAGCAACTTTTCAGCAAATATACATTTGCTTCGTATCATGCGCTGCTGTGCATTGTGTGTGCGTGTTTTGAGAGAGAGGAAGAGAGATGCTTGGAGTAATCCTTGTTGGCACAGCCACCTGGCGGTTTATTTAAACAGGCATTTGAGAGCTGACAGCAATATCCATACCTTCCTCGCTCTCTCTCAAAGATCATTCATTGTGCACATTCCAATGAAAATTCCTGAATGGATGGAACAAAGTATAATGTAAAACAATAGCGAGAGAAAGAGGTAAGAAAGTGACTATAAGAAAGTGAAAGAAAAAAAGAGGAAAGAGAAGGGTGCAAAGCAACCGATTATTAAAGGTTCCATCCAGCTTGTGAAGATAAACTGAATTTTATATATATATATATATATACACATTTTATACATGTAAATATTTTATATAGAATAGAATTTAGAATTTATTCCTGTGATGGCAAAACTGACTTTTCAGCAGCTATTACTAGCGATTATTTTAGCGATTATACTCTATAACTCTTTATCTAAAAAAAACTACAAAAGTTAAAGGAATAGTTCACCCAAAAATGAAAATTCTGTCATTAATTACTCACCCTCATGTCGTTCCAAACCTGTAAGACCTTCGTTCATCTTCGGAACACAAATTAAGATATTTTTTATGAATTCCGAGCGCTCTCAGACCCTCCATAGACAGCAAGGATCCTTACACGATCAAAGCTCAGAAACGTAGCAAGGAGATCGTTAAAATAATCCATGTGACATTAGTGGTTCAACCGTAATTTTACGAAGCTACGAGAAAACAAAAATAATTTTATTGAACAATTCGTCTCCTCCATGTCACCCTATAACGCAATTTTGGAGAGTATAACATATGTAAACAACGTATAATGTTCTGTGTCAGCAGCACCGTACGCGAATACGTTGTTTATGCTTTAATCTGAACGTAAACAACGTATCCGCGTATATACGTAACATACGTTGTTTACATATGGGATACTCCCCAAATGCAGAGAAAAATTGTTGAATAAAGTTTTTTTTTTTCTTTGCACACAAAAAAGTATTCTCATAGCTACATAAAATTCTGGTTGAACCCCTGATGTCACGTTGATTATTTTACTGATCTCCTTGCTACGTTTCTGGACCTTGATCGTGTAAGGATACTTGCTGTCTATGGAGGGTCTGAGAGCTCTTGGAATGTATCAAAAATATCCGTTCCGAAGATGAAAGAAGGTCTTACAGGTTTGGAACAACATGAGGGTGAGTAATTTATGACAGAATTTAAATTTTTGGGTGAACTATCCCTTTAATAGGAGGTCTTCACAAGAATGTTTAATAGTTTGTGTGTGGGGGGTTGTTTTCTGTTTGGACCTCCTTGGTCCTGCATTTTATTTTAAGTGTGTGATTAACATCCCTTTATTTCTCTTTCTTCCCTCTCTCTGTAGAGAAGCCTGTAAAGTTTATTTATAGCATGTTTATGAATTATGATGCTATCTTACGACTCCCAGGTGACTTACTCCATCCACACAAACACACACACTCTTTCCATCAGTGTCGGCAGGGGAGCCGCATTCTGAAAGTGGCAATTAGAGAACGCTGGGTGGGAGTGAATCAGAGTTATACTAAATAAATCACCTATGAGGAGGATTACTGATGCACAAACAAACGAAGAGTGGAAGAGAGTGTGTAGCATTTACCTTTTTGTTGTTTTCTTTAATATCTTGAGGATTGAGAGCCTTGTAGTCACTAGGAGGGAGGAAAGAACAGCGAGAGAGAGAGAGAGAGAGAGCTTTAAATATGCGTCTCATGTAATGGCTGTAACATGCAATTTCACAGCTCTGCAATCAACACAGCTAATAGAGTGTGTGTGAGTGCAAGCAAAATTAGACACACACACACACCCTTTTACTCAACCACTCAACACATTAAATGTTTCATCTCTCATTCTCCATCACCCTACCTACTGTGTGCCTGGGGTCTTTTCTCTTCAGCAGGGGAAACAGTAGTGGGCTACTCTAAAAATGGACAATATCTTTCATTTTGCTTATATCATAAGCCTCAGCATTTACTACATGTCTTTCAAACTTTGATGTGGGCTGTGTACTGTCCCCTGAGGCACAATGTGTTTTAAAAGCCTTCTAAGGACTTTCTCAGCATGAAACCGCATTTATAAACACACTTAACTTCTGTAACAAGCCATATTTTTTGTAAAACTCCATATTAAGCTGGTACTACAGTACATTATAGTCAATGGACTTTGAAAAGTGAAAAGTATAATACAATAATATGAATTCATATTTCTGCCCGCAATCTTGGTTACAACAGAAAAATAATGTAATAATGGTCACTTATCAATCATGCAAAATAAGACAAGATAAGAGACAACCTGCTGTTTGCTTCATGAATTGTGTCAAAATGTTGTCTTAATACATGTTAAATCAAAGCAAATGTTTCGTAAAAATATCAAAGATAATAAATCAGTCAATATATCTTCCTTAAATAGATAGAGGCCAGATTCCTGGTACTTTAGCGTATGCTAAACCCAGAGGGTGGTTGGCCATGGCGCTGTCAGCACTGTGATGAATCTGCTGTAAGTGTAGTAATTAAGGAGGATTTGAGTCATTCCTGATGAGACCAGACACAGAAATGTTCAGAAATAAGACAGAGGGATTAAAAACTCTCCATCAGAAACATATTAGACCCCCCACACAAAGTGAGATTCTCACAGAGGGGGAGAGAGAGAGGTGAATTAAGTGAATTGTGTATACATAGAGTTAAGGGTTGTCGCTATTAATTATACAGAGGTTAATGAGTCATCTGATGATTATTTTGATCAAAGGTAACAGCTGAAAATGGCTTATGAAATGAACAATCAATAATAAATAAACTGCAAATCTCCAGTGTCATAAGGCTAATACAAAAAAAATATTACTGACTTTTTATTTTTGGTCACAGCGATTGAAAGATGCATGTCAAAGTGAATTGTCCAAATGGCAGGTAAAACTAGTCTTATGTTAAAGGAAATTTACCCAAGATTAAAAAATATATTATTCATTTGATTGGCAGTGTATAAAACCATTTAAGTGAAATGGTTTCACCATGTCACCATGTGAAACATAAAAGAAGATATGACAATTTACATTTTTGGGTGAGCTATCTCTTTAATGTGGGTGGGGTAAGTTGAGTAGCACCCTATGCACTAAACATGGATACTGCTGACTGAACCACCTCCAGAAGCACTTCCTGTGTGTCGAGGCTTGTGTATAATAGTGATGGGAAGTCCGGTTCTTTTCTGCGAACCGGTTCTTTCAGACAGTTCGTTTCAATGAACATCAGTTCATCAATTATTTTACGCCCTATCGTAAAGACGTTATTCGCGATGACGTAATGATCAATATATCGTCCCGGGCCGGGATGAAAATACACATTCAAATATATAAAGTCAGTAATCATAACTTCAGTCAGTTAAAACATCATAATCATGATCTTTAAAGTTTACAATTAATTTTTGCAAGCACCCAAATTCAGGTACAGGCAGTGATGTGCATACGAGGATTTAAGTCTTGAAGATATAAAGTGAATAAATTAGTTATCATCAGCGCAGAAACCATAATCCACTTACTATACATAATCCATTGCGATTTTTTTGTTATTAAATAAACTTACATTTCGCCCTCATGCAGGTCCTTGGTTTACTCGCGCCATAGCATTAGCACAGAATCAGTTGTCCTTAAGAACTAGTTTGGTTCAGATGTGCTGTGTCAGTCATAGAAGGCAATCACTGTTCGCTGAATCACGCATGAGCAGTATCATCAGCTCATCGGTTCTCAAATCGGATGTGTCCAAAAGAAACGATTCTCGGTTCAGTGTACTGGAGATCCGAAAACCGCTGCAACCGGTTCTAGACTCGAGAACGAGAACCGCTCTAGCAGTGGGCTCGTGTTCATCATCAGTTCTCTCTTCACAGCAGTTCACTCAGTTTGAGTAATAACTCTGGGATATTGGTTTATTTTGAGACAGAGGGAGTGTTCAGCAGTTAATAACTTAAGTAATTTGTGGATTAGTGCTTACTGGAGACGCAAACCGTTTCAAACGATTCACGATTTTGCGTTCACTAAGAAGATCCCGGACATCACTAGTGTATAAGAGTGTTTTTCATGAATGTGCATGGCTTACATTAAGTTGGGTCTGAAGTGGTGTAACAGGGCACAGAATGCCAGTCCATTCCTCCAGGAAGTGGTGAAGTTGGTGATTTTGACACCTCTGTAGTTTTTCGTGACCTCACGGCACCAGGCCAACAGGGACTGACTTGCATTCGGTCTCCCACCAAGAACAGGACTAGGAATTGGACTTGGCTATAGAGAAGGAGAAAGAGAGGGAGGGGTGTAGACAAGAGAGATGAACATGTGCTACTGACATTCAAATTATTTACAAAATTAATGACATGTCAGCTTTGACTAGGAAATGAACAGACATCTGGATCAAAACATCTCACAGTCTATTTGTTTATCAAAATACTAATAGAAATGTTCTAAAATGTTTTAAATCTATTAAAATAATTAAACATAACCCAATTAATATTTATGTTAGACAATTAGACAAAAAAACATGCTCAAAACTGTATTTACTAGCCAAAATGGTTAAAGAAACAAAGAAACAAAAGAAAGAAAGAAATGTCTTTTCATTTTGATTATACACAATAGGAATGTGTAGCATAACGCATGCAGAAAAGGGAAACCAATTAGAGAAACACAACTCATAATAAGGAAACATGAACTGTACACCAAATTACACACAACTCATTTAGCCCATGCCTTGACCATTTTTCAAATACACACAATTTTCTCTATCCCACACACACATACAACCCTCTTACTGTCCCTCTTTTCTTCAAAAGTCCTTACATTCCTATCAAGAACATCAGATCCAACCCATCTCTCTCCAATTAGCTTTGTAAGCTCAGCTTTGTTAAAAGTCGAAACCCTCTTTCTAATTTGAACGACACACACACACACACACACACACACACACACACACACACACACACACACACACACACACACACACACACACACACACACACACACACACACACACACACACACACACACACACACACACACACACACACACACACACACACACAAAGACTTACATGCTCGTTCTAATGAGAGCTTTGGTCTGTAAGGAGTGTATGACCATGGATAATGTAAACACATGATTAATAAAGACCAGCCTTTGAAGCTGTATCAGTCTGGATTAAGAGTCCAACTAAACGGAGGAACGAGAATTCTAATCCCGCAAATCCAGGAACACAAAGCAGCAGAACCCCTTCGCACCGGGAGTCTGGCCACTTTCGGACATAATCCCGTTAAAAATGGAGCCGCCGCGTTACGGATATGGTATCGCTCAGAATTCATATTCTGTGGTGCATGCGCTCGCATTTTCCCCCTCACAATAACTTTTTAATAACTATAATCAAATAGCCCGAGACAAAACTTGCAGCTATCTGATGAATGCATCCCTGATAGATTCCACATCTAAATACAAATCTAACATGTTATAAAAGAGTGCTCAGCCTGCAGAAATACATTATCATAGGACAGGTATCTGTATGGATCTGTGTGTGCAAAGGAAGAGAGACGCTGCCTTTCCCCTGATAAGAGTGCTATACATCAGCTGGCCAACATTCACGCATGTACGGCAGTTTAACAACGCCCCCTTTTGGACAGAATCTGCTACTGCAGGAGGATTCAAGGACACACAGACCTAAAAAAAATGCTTGACAGGGGCCCAGAGCAGACTTATGTAAATCACAGACCAAAACTCAAAAACTAGAAAAAGAACAATGAAATTATAAAGGGAAGCGTGACATCCTAAAGGTGTGGTTTGAGTAGATTGGCTAGACGCCAAAGCTGTAACTTCCTTTAAATTTTCGAATGCTTGCCTCTTAGATTATCATAATTAAATGCTAAGATCCGAACGAATGCCACTGAGGACAAGTGTGTTATTTGTGCGTTTATACGTCTGTCTGCACAATTTGAAAGGTTAAGGTTGTCTTGAAAGAGCAGGAGGGAAAAGTCAAGTGAGGGGCCCTTGGGGCTCCGAGAGCCTTTCTGCTCTAGACAGACACATGCACACACACAAACAGACTAATAACAATGCTCAAGATGCTGCCACAACAGTAAACACCCAACAATGAAGGACAATAGCTTTATAATGTTATGAAATGTATTTTTACAGTCATGTACATTTACGTTTAATGTAGAACACTTATAGCACACACACTGGAATTCAACAGACTGTTCCCCTTATAATAAAGGGTCTCATATTGCAATCAGAGATGCTGCCACACCACAGTAAACACCCATGACAGAAATGAAGGATGAATGAACGGCTTTATAATGTTATGAAATGTATCCCTGCATACAGTCACATGTACATGGGGGTTGGAAGAACGTTTAATGTCCACACGAACATCTTATTTAGTTTCATTCTTCTTTTGTTCCTTTTCTGTTAGGTGACCTCAAACTGGAATTCAAGTGTCTTGTTTTAATAATTTAATTATCAAAAAGCCTGTTCCCCTTATTAAAGGGTCTCATATTCAATCAGAGATCAACCACAGTGATTCACCATGAGCAGAAACTAAGTGTGATGAACTGAACGGACTACACAAGTATTCCCTGCATACGCTCACATGCTACATGGGGGTGGTGGAAGAACACGTTAAGCTCCACACGAACACAAACCCGCAACCACTTTTCCATGTCACTTTTCCGGCATGCACGATAAGAGAGCTGCAAGTTCCTGAGGCAGTCTTTGCTCCTTTTAGGAGATGTTTGAAGTAGCTGTCTAATTTCAGCTCAATAATTACCTGGGATTACCGGCCAGGTGCTATTAAAGCAATTAGAAGACAACAGCCGTTTAGGAGCACTCGGCTCTTTAGGCTAACAGTACCCTGTGGCACCTTTGTGGCGGGAGGAAAACAGTAACACTGACACACCAAGACACGTTTTAATGGTTACCTGTTTTACTGTCAATGACGGAAATGACCCATTAAAAAACACAGATGTCACACGGTTCAATTTGCTAAAATGCCACGTGCTGAAGTATTCACTGAAAACTTCTAAATGGTTCCCCTGTAAACTGTGATGTTCAAATATATAACAACTGAACTGTAATATAGTAAACTGTTTCAAAAACTGCTGAATTGTTAAAATGTAAAATGCTGAACTGTTTGACTGTAAACTATACTGTTTGTATATTAATTACTGAATTAAACTAAATTGATGTTTAAACAAACTGCTGAACTGTACGGTTGTAAACCATTTTCGAAAACTGCTTGATTTTTTTAACTGTTCTGATGTAAACCACTTTTTAAATATAAACTACTGAATTGTTTAAATAAACATTGTAAAGTGCTTAATACTTTTTAATGTAAACCGTTAATCTGTTTTAATGTAAACTATACTGTTCAAATATAAAGTGCTGAACTGTTTCACTGTAAAATACAGGGTTCAGGTGTAATCTGAACACTTCTGCTGTGTATCTACTCAAACAACACTGACGGGAATTTCTGGTGTCACATAGAGCGCGTGTACTTATCAAACGCTGCGCTGTCTTGCCCTGAGCAGCGGTCGCGGGGGGGAGGGGGGTGTGGGGATAGGAGGAGAAAAATAAACGATTGGCAGCGGCGTGTTTCTGTGCTGGAGGACAGGATTACAGTGTCGTTTCTTCCCACAAACAGAACATATTAAAATGAAGCTGCATTCATCACTATCCAACACACACACACAAAAAGGAAGGAAAAAACAAAACAGCAAAAAAAAAAATCATGCAGCACATTTCAACATCTGCCAAAAATAAGACAGAGACAGAAAAGATATTCATTATTCATGATGGCAGCAAATGTACACACACACCTGACACATGGTGGAGGACAGGGGCGAGGAGGGAGGAGAAGGTAAAAAGAGATGAGGAGGGGGAAAACTTAATCTGTGTTGAATGAGACGAGGAAAGATGAAGGGTGAGAGAGAAGATGGGGAGAAAGAGTTTGGCAGAGGAACTAGGAGAGGTCATGTGATCAGAAAATGGCAGTCTTATTGCTCAAAGCTGATGATCTGAGAGTGAGATCCAGTAAAAGAATATAAAATAAAAACACTCTTAATCGACTGTCATTTATTGCACATTACATTAATATGCTCTTAAAATTATATTTTCATGCTTTTATGCAGAGACCTCTAGGGCCAAAATATATTCTGTGAAATTCAACAGAAATGCAAGAAAAAAAAGTTAATTAAAACTGATGCAATCACACACACACACACACACACACACACACACACACACACACACACACACACACACACACACACACACACACACACGCACACACACACAAACAAAAATGTACCAACACAGCGGAAGCTTTGAAATCACATACATACACTTTAAAAGTTGTAATCCACTTAAGATGCCAGTGGCAACATCTTTCTATGGTGTATGTGTATGCATACATTCACAAGGTCAGCACTCTCATAACTCTCTTAAACACAGCATATTATGGTCTTAGAGAGATGACCCACTGCATCAGTTCAGATTTGGGACTGTCATTTGATTCGTCAAGTGGCGCTCCAATAAGTTCAATTATTTACTGTCTTGTACCAATGTGTTTGTTTCCTGTAATAGCTTTTCAATTATTCAATTGAACCTTAAATCTAATGACTACATTGTCCCTAAACGTGCATCTCTGACTCTTGTCTCTCTGTCTTTCCGTCTCTTTACTTTTGTTTCTGATTATCTTGGACATTCAATTGTGAATGTTTCATTGAACAGCTTTGAACCAAATCAAAAGCTCAATTATAAAAATGAGAACTCGTGTGGAACATGATGCCACAGAAACGCATAAAGTAATATCAAATTACTATTATAATTATACTGTGTCATTTTAAAACTGCAAACACTGAAGCCCGCATGGAAATTCAATCACAAAGCAGTGGCCTCTCCAATATGCAACGCTTTGAAGTGGAAGAGATTGTGCTATCTGACAAAAATCAATAAAAGGAAGGATTCAGGAAGTCATCAACACAATACAATCTTCCAGATCAGAAATGTATGAATTTAGCAAAAAAATAAATAAAAGAGATTGTAACTTTAAAAGTATTCATATCTTTTGCTTCCTGAAAGACAAAGAAAGATGTTTTCACCTCTTCTCAAACGACCACACTTTCATATTAATTTCGTCATTTCACATTGCAAACTTTCCAAGTTCTTACAGAAACGAGCGAAGTTCATTTGCCTAAGCTTGAGGCTGAGTGGGAGTTTTTTGGGCCTTGTACAAAAACGCAAAATATGCGAGCATGACTAAATCACATTTCCGGGGCCTGTTTCCCATGCTAAGCTACACGCTTTAAAAATTTCAACAACAGCACTCGCTAAAACATAAGGAAATTTGGGAGGATGCGAGCGAGAGCAAATCTCCCGCACACGCTCATGTGCTATACATGTGTAATGTGGTGTAATCTAACGTTAGAGGCGGTGAAAACACTGCCGAAGAGGCATAGCCCAAAATTCTGAACTGTGTAAATGAGCTTTATCTAGTGAGGCCTGCACGCGCGCACACAAAAAAAACAGTATTGAAAAGCAAAAAAGGCGCCTGGCACGCCGTTAGCTCTCTGATGGAGGGAGGCAAGCATTCACGAAACATACCGAACGACTCAAATCGCTGTAACGCCAAACATCATCAACATGCGAACATTTCTGGCAAAGCACACCGAACTTAACAACAACCTTTAAATTATCGCCATGCTAAACAAACCCTAAAAAACATGTGATTTATTGAGGCGAATGTAGACATGAGAGATAAAGGCAAACAAACGTTCAAAATACTTTTTTGTGTGTTAAAGCGGTGTTGTTAGTTAAAGCAGGGATGAGAGGATGTGTAGAGCAGGAAAAACTAAATCTATACAGCGTTAATCTGCTTTAGACAACACTCCTCTACAAACAAATTACAGGAGGCGAAGTTCAGTGATCTGCTCTGATAAAGCTGTCATTTATCAATGAATCCGCAATGCACACGGAAACTCATTAAGAGCAGAGCGGCAGTAATACTGCGAGAAGAAGGAGGGAGAGAGGGATGAGGAGAGGAAGAGAGGGAAACATCAGGTGTGCTCCGCCGTCAGATCGTTGTCCGCGGCGCTACGGTCTCGTTGGCAGATGAGAGCCCTGATAAGTGAAAGCAATTAAAAAGAATATAATTACAAAGTCACCCCTATCTGAACAAGGCCTTGATCAAAACATGCCCACGTCAATACGTCGGCCGGAGTGTGAAGCAAGATCGATGGAGTCAGGAAGGAAGGCTTTTACCGTGGCATGTTTCACACCATCAAACGGCATCACGCATGAGAGATGAGACCAGACGCACACTTAAGGTAATAAAAGGCCGTGTTTTCTTCATATTATATGAAGTGATTTACAACCACAGGTATGCCGGGGGGATTTTGAACCCACAAAAAAGAAAAATTTACTCAAGATTTTGTTGTTTCACATCTGTATAACTTTCTTTTTTTTTCCTGTAGAAGACTAAAGAAAATATAATGAAGATTGTGATGTTTTGTTTATACAATGAATGTTTGGTTACCAACATTCTTTTTGTGTTTTGTGGTATCAGAAACATACATTTGTTAACAATCACTACCACTCAAACATTTGGGGTCTGTAAGCTTTTTTTTATGTCTTAATGCAAGGCTGCATTTCTTTTATCAAAAATACAGTAAAAATTGTAATATTGTGAAATATTACAATAAAAAAAATCTATTTTAATACATTTTAAAATATAATTAATTCATGTAACATCAAAGTCTTCAGTGTCTCATGATCCTTCAGAAATCATTGTAATATGCTGATTTTGTGCTCAAGAAACATTTCTTATTATTATTATTGTCAAAAACAGTTGTGCTGCTTAATATTTTTGTGGAAACCATTATATATTTCCTTTGATGAATATAAAGTTCAAAAGAAAATCTCTTCATGTTCTATGTTGACTATGGTTTCAATAATAATAAACATACATTTGCATAAATCATCCATATTTGTCCATGCCCATGTAGATTAGAGTATTAAAAACTTGAAATGTATTAATTTAAGGTTTAGAACAAATAAAATGTGCGATTAATTGCGAGTTAACTCATGCCAATCATGCGATTAATCGCGATTAAATATTTAAATCTACTTACAGCCCTAATATTAGGGCTGCAGCTAACGATTATTTTGATAATCGATTAGCTGGCCGGTTATTCTTTCGATTAATCGGATTAAAAAATATTTTATTTTTTTATTTTATTGACAAAAAACACACTACTCCACATTCTGTCCAATATCTTTCAAACAAACGTGCCAACTGAATGATATACATATAGTACTTAACAATTTATTAGACCACCTATCATAATATAGAGAAAACACAAATATTTTAGGAATCTGTCAAAAAAAAATTTAAATCTAAAAATTTTACATTTAGTCATTTTGCAGACGCTTTTATCCAAAGCGACTTACAATTGGGAAATACATAAAGCGATTAATCTTGAAGAGGCAAACAGACAGAGGAAGTGCCCCTAACACCAAGTCTCAGGCATTGTTCAAATAAAATACAAGCTAGCAAGGGAAGGAGAGAAAGATGAAGATACAAAAAAGGGAAAGTATTTTTTTTTTTATGATGAAGTCAAGTAGTGTTGAAAGAGATGAGTTCACTAGCAGACCCACCTACTTCCACTCACTAGCAGATCTCAGACTTCTGGAGGGGATGTAGATTGTCATCAGTGAGTGGAAGTAGGTGGGTGTTGAGCCTGTGGTTGTTCTATATGCAAGCATCAGTGTCTTGAACTGGATGCGAGCTGCAACTGGTAGCCAGTGCAAGGAGACAAAGAGAGGTGTAACATGGGCTCTTTTGGGCTCGTTGAAGACCAGTCGTGCCGCTGCATTCTGAATCATTTGTAGAGGTTTGATTGTGTTTGATTGAAGTCCAGCCAGAAGAGCATTGCAGTAGTCCAGCCTAGAAATGACAAGGGCCTGGACAAGAAGTTGTGCAGCATGCTCTGTCAGAAAGGGCCTGATCTTTCTGATGTTGTGAAGTGCAAACCTGCAAGATCGAGCAGTCTGCTCTTTGAAGGTCAGTTGATCATCAAAGATTACACCAAGATTTCTGACCGAAGCTTGATGGGGTAATTGTTGATGAACCTAACTGAATCGTGAAGTCATGCTGTAGAGTTGGAGTGGCAGGGAAGACAAGAAGCTCAGTCTTTGCCAGGTTGAGCTGTAGGTGATGTTCTTTCATCCATGCCGAGATGTCTGCCAAGCAGCCTGAGATCCGTGCAGCTACCGTTGGATCATCTGGTCGAAATGAGAGATAGAGCTGTGTGTCATCAGCGTAGAAATGGTAGGAGAAGCCATGTGCCTGTATGATGGGACCCAGTGACGTAGTGTATGTGGAGAAGAGGAGGGGTACAAGAACCGAGCCCTGGGGAACCCTAGTGACCAATTGATGTGCTTTGGATACCTCCCCTCCCCGCAGGCCACCTCGAAAGACCAACCAGTGAGATAGAATTCAAACCAGCAAAGTGGAATCCCAGTGATGTCCAGTAATGAGAGGGTGGACAGGAAGATCTGATGATTGACTGTCAAAAGCGGCAGACAGATCCAGCAGAATGAGGACTGATGATTTGGAATCGGCTTTTGCAATTCGCAGGGCTTCAGTGACTGAGAGTAGCGCAGTCTCAGTTGAATGGCCACTCCTGAAACCTGACTGTTTAGCGTCCAGTTTGTTGTTCTGTGAAAGAAACAATGAGACCTGGTTGAAGACAACTCGTTTGAGTGTTTTGGCTATGCATGGAAGGAGAGAGACAGGTCTGTAGTTTTCTATAAGAGAAGTGTTTAATGTAGGTTTTTTGAGCAGTGGGGTAACCCGAGCCTGCTTGAACGCAGTGGGGAAGATGCCTGTGAGGAGAGATGTGTTGATAATGTGTGTGAGTGCTGGTAAGAGTGTGAGAGAGATTGCTTGTAGAAGGTGCGAGGGGATAGGGATCTAGAGGACATGTTGTAGGATGGCTGGAGAGGAGAAGTTTGGATAATTCCGCCTCAGTGAGGGGACAGAAGGAGAAGATGGGAGTTTGAGCAGTGGATCTAGTTGGTTGGAGGTCCTGTGTGAGTGAAGGTGAAAACTGACTACTGATTGTTTTAGTTTTGTCTGTAAAAAAAAAGATGTTATTGTCATTTATTGGGCAAATAACAAACTGAAACAACCAAATAGTATTAATTCCGACTATAACAAAAATGGCCTCCTATGCCTTGCAACAGCTTGCATTCTTGCTGCCATTGTGTACTTTTTGACTGTAATTGGGTATCTGAAAAAAAACACCATGAAGTGCTCTGCCATTCTTTCATAGATAACAGCAATAATTATATTATAGCATTAGAAATAGCCTAATATTGTTACTAAAGAGCTTACGCATATTGGAGGACTAACCAAAACAGAAAGCTAAAAAAATGACTTTGGTAATCACCAATGCTGTTAGTTTAGAGCAGCAGTGGCACAAACCTGCAGGTTGTTCACCAACGGGTAAGAGTAATGTTCTGCAGGAACACGCGTTGACTTTGATCACAGTCACCTGTCATTTATTTATCCTGTAATAAGGTGGCTATGAAGCGTCTGATATTTATATTCAGAATTACACACTGTTATCCCTTTAAAGTTCCTACTCATATATATATATATATATATGGAGTGGAAATGGCTAATAAGCCTATAAGCCATATAGTGGTAGTTTACATTTACATTTTACATTTAGCAGACGCTTTTATCCAAAGTGACTTACAGTGCATTCAGGCTATACATATGTTTTGTCAGTATGTGTTCCCTGGGAATCGAACCCACAACCTTTGCGCTGCTAACGCAATGCTCTAACCACTGAGCCACAGGAACATGTTTTAATGTCCTTTTTATGTTTAAATAAGTGTTTGCTTAGAAATAAATAGAATAGAATTGTTTATTTGTCACATACACAATTATACAGAGTATAACCAGTAGTGAAATTTGTGCTCTGCATTTAACCCAACCAAGAGCACACAGTGAGAGAAGTAGGAGCAGTAAGGAGCCAACGCTGCGGCGCCCGGGGAGCAGTTGGGGGTTCGGTGCCTTGCTCAAGGGTCTCACCTTAGTCGTGGACAATTCCTGCCGGAGCCGAGATGAACAACAGGGTGCCAAGGTTAAACCAAATACAACAGGGGGTCTTTTACATGTAAAAGTTGTAAATGTACAGTAAAAGTGAGTCTACAGCTCAGAGAAAATGTGGAAAATAGTAATTAAAAACTAAATTTTGATGCTAAACTAACCTTGACATTATGAATGGACTTAAAATAAATAAATGACAATGTCAAGTTTGTCCACTTTAAGAGCTCCACATTCCATCAACACTAAAATAAGGGATATAGTGTGTGTGTGTGTGTTTGTTTGGGTGTGTGTGATGGTTTTAGAGGTTCAAAGGCAAAGGTTGAGAGGCAGTGGGGGCCAGTAATCAGGGGCCGTTATTGATCAGTGCTGGGTGGTATGCAGAGGACTGTGGATAAAAGGTTCTCCCAGTTGAAATGGGTTTAAGGCCACACACCTTCAGGAGAGGAGAGACCAGGAGAAGATTAATCTAAAGTTACTCTTTCCATCTCCACCATGTCATTCAAACTGCCCTCGGCCTTAAAACCTCTCGCACGCACGCACGCACGCACGCACCTGATCCTCGTGTACACAAACGAACACACACAAACTTCCTTCCATACACATACAATCATCAAACGCACACACACTTGCCTCGTTCACATCAAACATGCAAAATAAGGCGATTTGGCCAATCTGCGGCCGGCCAACTTCCCCACTCAAACAGGTATTCTTTCTAGAGATTACACTAAAGATTTGTTTTCATTTCTCCGCAGCCTTTTTTCTCGTTCTCTCCTTCTCGTGCTCCCTCTCTCTTTCTCTGAAGCCAGAAGTGTAATCCCTGGCAGATAAAACTAAGGACTTACAACAGGAAGATTACCGAGAGCTTTGTAGACTGTGTGTAGCAAGTCAACGTGGGTATTGGAGAGCTCTTCAAGTGCTTAACTCATGAACTGAGCTCACACACATACACACACATGCAGGAGAGGAGGATAATGATAGTGGTATTACAGTAACAGGCTCAAAACACTCACACACACCTGGCCCGACGGCTCGAGGACTCTCTAAGCAGTGAAATGCTAACTGCCGTGCTGTGCACTGCTACAGATTCGATGATGGGGATGCGGAGGCAGTTTAAGAGGTAAATGAGGTCCGTCCAAAACCTTCTGGATGGGGAACAAGTTCTACGTTTGCCAAGAATCTGATCAGGATAGGTAGACTGAGCCAAAACACACACCTGGGCAAAGTTGTATTGAGGTAAAGCCAGCACACTGATGCTTGTGACATTCTTAGAGCACAAACATCCTTCACATATGCTTTGATGAGGAAGATGAACTCTCTCTCTCCTTCTCTGACAAAATAGCCTTCACTTTATTTATTTTTCATCAAATGGAGAGATTTCACAGATAAAAGCTCTAAGACTTTCTCTCTCTCGTTCCTGAGGCCTTAAGGTCTTAAAGCGTCTCAGATTCTCAGGTTCTGTCCTGCATCACTCAGCGGTAGAGGGCCGGCTGAGGGAGATTATTCTGGTAGAGTTTCACAGATTATGAGGGCACTACTGGGGTCTTACTGCCCCTCTTTCAGTAGGGGTTTCGTGGCCTCTCCTCGGCTCTCTGAGGAGACGGGCGGGCCACGCGCAGGAGCGGAACCGGGCCTCAAGCAGGGCTTAACTGTGTTCCCCCAGCATTGGCCCAGGGTTCAGAGGGGTAACTGGACCAAGGTGAAATAGGGAGCAGGAAAAATGAGCTTGGTGGGGTTTTTTTTTTGTAAGTTGAAGCCGCCTTTTTGAAACTGCTAAGAAAAGTGGTGTCATTTACAGTAAAGGCATATGAAAAGGTATTGTTACATCAAGTTAGTTCACATGAAAAAAAAAGAGAAAAAAAATCTCAAAAAAATGAATCATAGCATAAAAAAAGAAAAACATCAAAATATTATAAATTATGCCTAGAGAGAGAGAGAGAGAGAGAGAGAGAGAGAGAGAGAGAGAGAGAGAGAGAGAGTCAGATATATATATATATACAGTGGGTACGGAAAGTATTCAGCTTTGTTATATTGCAGCCATTTGCTAAAATCATTTAAGTTCATTTTTTTCCTCATTAATGTACACACAGCACCCCATATTGACAGAAAAACAGAATTGTTGACATTTTTGCAGATTTATTAAAAAAGAAAAACTGAAATATCACATAAGTATTCGAATTATCGCATAGCCCTATATATACACATATATATATATTGTGACCCTCTCTGTGAAATTGATTTTTACCATTAATTTCACTATAATTGTAATCTTTGACATGACCTTACTCAGTCAATATTAAAGATATAAAGGTTACATTTTCACAGAATGTTCTTTACCATTTGAAGGAGGATTTTTTGTATAAAACAGCAAATCACAAAAAAATGACTTTAGCTGGGTTTTCACAGAGAGGGTCACACACACACACACACACACACACACACACACACACACACACACACACACACACACACACACACACACACACACACACACACACACACACACACACACACACACACACACACACACACACACACACACACACACACACACACACACACACACACACACACACACACACACACACACACACACACACACACACACACACACACACACACACACACACACACACACACACACACACACACACACACACACACACGTGTGCATATATTGTAAAAAATATTTTACACTTAACATACTTATATGTAATTTATTACTAAAATGTATACAGATAAATTATACTTTATTTAAAATTTAAAGAAACATGTATATGACATGTATACACAAACACACTGTACATATAAATTTTGATGAATTAAATCTTGTATCTGAATAAGATATTACACATAAAAGATTTTTACATATAGTTCACAGAGAAAATAATAGTTGGATTTATAAAAATGACCCCGTTCGTTATTCTTAATACGGTGTTGTTACCTCACCTGAATGATCCACAGCTGTGTTTTGTTGTTTAGTGATAGTTGTTCATGAGTCCCTTGTTTGTCCTGAACAGTTAAACTGCCCTCTGTTCTTCAGAAAAATCCTTCAGGTCCCACAAAATTCTTTGGTTTTCCAGCATTTTTGTGTTTTTGAACCCTTTCCAACAATGACTGTTGATTTTTAGATCCATCTTTTCACACTGAGAACAACTGAGGGACTCATATGTAACTATTACAGAAAGTTCAAACGATCACAGATGCTCCAGATGGAAAAACCATGCATAAAGAGCCGGAGGGTGAATATAATATAATATTTCATTCAACACAACAACTTTAAAAGTGCTCTTTAATTCCTTATTGTTAAACGTCTAATCCCTGTTTGAAACACTGAAACGAGGGATGCTACAGTACATCAGTGAAAAAGAACCAGAAGCACCGAAATGACCATGTGGAGTCAAAACCCACCAGTGCTCACACAAACTAATTAAAAACGCCACTGCCATCTGCGAACTCAATTAAATAATGTTAATTTACTTTAATTTCAATTTATCTATGTTGCAGTCTGAATCAGACCGAGAGAGTGGAAAACAAAGAAGTGTAATGAAAGTGTAACCTGGCCCTGTCCCTCCCACTGAGGGCTCTCAGGTCATCTCACACCATCATTTAATTTGGTCTTGTGATTAGTTCTACTAACTCAGAACCTTTTCATAAACTTCGAAAAACTGAGAAAATGGAAGGTTACTGCACTAAATTATTTAGTCACGATTTCTTTAGGGGGAAAAGAGAGAGATAAAGTAAAACCTCAGAAAAAAGTGAACATGATCGCACAAAGTTACTAACATCTTTCTCAAAACTTTGTTGAGTTTTTAGCCTGGGTTGTGAGAGAACTGGCCCTAAAGACGGCACCGCCTCACCCCAGAGGGCTTTATGTAAATCTAAGAGCTTTGCAGTGACTGCGTTTGCCGTTTCTTTATATTAAAATACAGACCATAATTTATGAAGCGTGAACTGATGAAAATCCTCAGATCAGTGCGTCCCTGTGTGGAAGACTGCTGTTAAATGACAGAGAGGAGAGAGGGGTGAGCAGGGAGGTGTAAAATCGCTTCGCTGGAAAAGACAAATGACGAAAGAGGAACGAGGGAGATAAAAAGATGTACTAGTGAATCAGAACATCCCTTTCTACTTTCGCAGCCCAAGACATCCTATTCCACTCTTCCTTGATTCGTCCAGATTAATTCTTCACCCATTTCAAAAACAGCATCCTCAAATGCTAATATATCAAAGTTCTTTAGAGCCAAGTACGTTTGTCTAGATTTTTCCATCCCTGTAAATCGAATGTGAAAATTACTCGACTTACTGACGCTTTTACATGTAAAGAGGCAGCTACGTGACAAAAGAAGCCTGAAGGTAAGCCCGAGGCAAAACCATGTCCTGTTAAGAAACATTTTGTTAAATACATACCATTATAATGTACCGTATGAAAAATGTATATACATTTTTTGAATCAATAATTTTACAGTTATTCAATATACAAATTCTAAATACAATTTTAGAGTTATTCAATTATTTCTGTTTTTAACTTTGCGGGAAATTTGAGGGGAAAAAAACTGGCTGATAAAACTTAATACTACAGTAGCCATTTTAAGCGTATTTCTCAATGACAAAGCTCAAAGATCAGGTCGTGTTAGCGAAATGACGATAAACCAAAGGGAGCGCCCTTCAGAAAATATTCAAAACTATTCCAGATTGTGTTTACAAGACCATGATGACATTACCATGTGCCCCACAGATTCGCTCAGTGAATGCGTGTCTTCAGGGCTGCTCTAATCCATGAACTACCACAATTTCAACATTTCCATTTCTTTTGTGTTTTCAGAGATTATCACAGCGTCATTATTCATTTGTTTTTTCCAACCTGCACCTTCTGCCTCACCTCAGGTCTGCAAGCGTGCAAGGGGGTTCTAGCAACAACATAAACACACATAGAAAAGTCAGAAACAAAGCCTTTGGGCTTCCCTGTATCTTCACTCTGAATGTGTAGCCATAGTGCATGTGTCTCCAGCTAATCCCATTTGACTTTATTCATGCTAAGGTCATCTTATACACCACACTCAGAGGAAACAAACTCAGCATAGTGAGAGAATGAAATCATAATCCGTACGAAGTGCGTGTGGGATAGAGATCGAGGGAGCACATGATCAGAATAAATGGGGTTCTGCTGGAAATATGACATTTTCGATCAAAAACCGAATACTGAAGTCATTCTAATGGACCAATCACTCTGGGTTTAATCGGACTGATGTGGTGTGAGTCCAGTGGTGTACTCACTGGGCAATTCGGAGCACAAATCCAACGTATCCATGAGCTGAAGCTTGGATACCACTTGCAGTTTTCTGAGGAAAATTTGCTTATTTGCTTGATGTGTGTGTGTCATCACAGGCCACTGAATTTGGGTAATTAAATGTTTAAGTTGGGCAGGACTTCTCAGGCGCGGACACACACACACAAGTGCTGCGCTGTGATAAAACCCTCGCTATAATTAAATATGGACTACATTATAACGCACACACTCGCAGGCGTAAATAAAAACACTCGGCCTGTAGGGATTTAATCTGGCCATGTATAAGCCCCTCTGCAGCGGCCCGATGCCTCGCTCTCATTCACACTCGGTGGGCTTCCCTTCGCCCCCTGCACCCTGCACCCCACACCCTCAGCCAGCAAGGGACCGCAGAGCCAGTTAATTAGACTCACTAAAGCATTGAGTGAAGAGAATCATAATGCATATATAACGATTCTACAGAGCAGCTAATACATGCCTGTATTCAAATGTTCGGAGTGAAGCATGCAGGAAGAGGACAGAAAGAAGATGAGAGGGATGGAGTGAGTGGTCCTGGATATCAAAAAGAGAGGGTAAAGGGGAAAATGAGAAATGTGGCACTGTTGGAAAAAATGTGTGACTGAAATAAAGACCCTGTAAAGATGACAGTAAAACTTGGCCTTCTCTTGTAGGAAATACCAGAATGACACACCCAAATTATGATTCACTTTCCATTAAAAAGTCCCAACGCCCAATGTTCTAAAGTTTGGAGTCAATAAGATTTTTGTTCATTTTGAAAGAAATTCACACTGTTATTCAGAAAGGACACATTAAATTGATCAAAATTTACAGTAAAGACACTTTTTTTGCTCTTTTTTAACTTCCTATTCATCAAAGATTCCCTAAAAAAAGTATCACGGTTTACACAAAAATATTAAGCAGCACAAATGTTTTAACACTTATAATAGTTTTTTAAACTACCATATGCATTTTTTTTTTAAACATTTCAGTTTTGAGTGTGAATATTATAGGTGAAAACAAATTACCTTAAAGAAATCACCTTTAAATTACAGAAATAACCTTTAATATTATAGTTATGTACTAAATGAGTGGGTTCCCTGTAGAATTTAAAGCATTAGATGGGAGAGATTTTCTTCCTTAAGAAAACCAAACTACATGTATCTGTATCGATATTGGCATGAGCGGATGTTATTATGAATAATGTGTTATCGGTATCGGTTGAGAAATTTAGTATCAGTGCATTCCTAGTAACAAATATAAAGTTTACAAAAATACAGGCAAGACTATTATTCATCTACCAAAAAAGATAAATGATGTAGCTGTGTGCATTGTGACAAGCTCAGTAAAAATTTAAGATCGCTAATGAGGTGAAAAATACCAAATACAATACCAAAAGTCTAGAGACAGAAAAAATATTTTAGTCTATTTATTAGTCTAACTATTTTAGTATATTTTGTTTTTGATACTAATTACAGCAATTATTGTCAGCATAACACAATAACATCATACTCTATTGGAAATAAGAGTCATAATGTGGTGAGGAAGATTTACCTTGGGCGAGGACGAGGCCAACTCCCTCCCTATGACAGCGGAGACAGCTGAGGGTGCCAGAGCAGGTGGAGTGGGTGTTCCTTCAGGAGCTGAGGTCTTTGGTATAGGGCTTCCAGTGGCCACAGTAGGGTTGGGTCCAGCACTGGGAGGCAGAGGGGCCCGGCATTTGCTGCTCTTTTCTGAGATGCTGCCGTCTACATCGGATGTGACTGCACCAGAGGATCTGGGCTCATAGAACGGGTTTGATCTAAGAGTGGGAAACAAACCACTTATCAACAAAATAACAGTTTGGCGAATCACAGTAGAAATGGGACATTTGTGTTTTTGTTCACTCTACAGGTAATTGTCAATTTAGCATACTTTAGATTTACTGCATCTTTCTACTTGTCTGTATAATGTGCTGACAAATGCATGTGTGTTGTTGTCTTCAGGTAAAGGAGCCATCAGCGAACATTATTAGCCAATAAAACGCTCTACTGACTATGAGAAGGACCATGTGCTCCAGAGGTCACACCTCATGAACTTTAACCTGTGGCCACGTCGGAGAGCTCATTGACAGGAGACACAGACGTCCGCTGGCATCAATACACACTGCTGTGTAAAGAACCATCACTCAACACAGGCACACACATGTACATGAATACACACACACAATGAGGAGACAGAGCTGAGAAAAGACTGAACAGGTTTTCAGCTGAAAGACAAGGTTAAAGTATCACAAGCTCCCAAGCTTACGGACAAAGACAGAGAGCAAGAAAGTAAGAGAGAGAGAGAGTGAGAAAAGAGGGAGGAAAGAGCTGACAGCAGTGCAAACAAGTTAAGAAAAGAAAGAAGTGGAAAGTGCAGTCAAAACACATGGAGGTGAAAGAGAGGACGAGACACAGAGAGAGAGAGAACGAGAGTGAAAGCAAAGCAGAAAGAGAAGGTATTAGAGGGATCTGAGAACAGCAGGCAATTTTTTAAAATATGTCTCGTGTACAACATCCTTAGACCAATTGTGTGACAAAGCAAAAGTGACAATTAAAAAATAATGATCATTTTAAAAGGGTATTTTCTAGATTAGTTTTGTAAAGATAAATACATTTAAAACATTGATCCTTAAAAAACATTTCAGGGTCAATAACTTTAGTTAAATATAAATATACAGTACACATTTAGTATAAATATCATTCACAAGTTTAAGCTCAGTAAGCTCAGTTTTTAAAGAATCCATATTTTATTTGGTGAGGATGCATTGATCAAACCAGTAAAGTCATTTATAATGTAACAAAAGATTTTAAATTAATGCTGATCCTTAGAACTATTTATTCATCAAAGAAATCTAAACATGTATTGCAGTTTTCACAAAATATTAACTGTTTTTAGCACTAATAATAGGAAGAAATGAGCAGCACATCAGCATATTAGAATTATTTCTGTGGGATCATGTGACAATGAAGACTGGAGTAATGGCTTATGAAAAATTAGCTTTGCCATCACAGGAATATTTTATATATAAAAGTTGTTTTAAATTGTAAAAATATTCCAGAATATTATTACTTATACTGTATCTATGATCAAATAAAAACAGCCTGTGTGAGCATAAAAAAAATCTTACAGACCCCAAAATGTAGTGTATATATATATATGTGTGTGTGTGTGTGTGTGTGTGTGTGTGTGTGTGTGTGTGTGTGTGTGTTGTGTGTGTGCGTGTATGCATGCATGTATATATATATATATATTACTTAGCCAGGTTAAAACATTTAGATTTTCTGCAACTTTCTACTTGTCTGTATAATGCGCTGACATAATGTGAATGTGTTGTTGTCTTCAGGTAATTGGAAAATTTGGAAAAATAAACACTTCAGCTTTAAAAAGTTATCCTCCTCTTCTCCCCTGTTCGCTACATAACGTCAGGTTTGGAAACGTGCGTCCCTGCTGGAGCACTGTGAGTGAGTGTGCGAGAAATGCAGAGATGAACAGACAAGGCCAAAGAATGTGGGGAACAACAGAAGCCTTGTTCCTGCTGAAAGAACTCGCTCACCACTTTCTTCTCCTCCGACAAGTGCTTTTCTCCTTCCCTCAAACACATGCACACACACTCACGCACTACTAATGAACAGTAGAAGAGCAAACAGAGATTTTGTGTGTTCCAGAACTGGTTTGATAACTCAAAAATAACCACTTAAAATGTTCTGCTCTAACCCACAGCCCCTCCCATAGAATATCCCAGAATTCCTTGACTCACTCATCTAGCTCCTCCTCTTCTGTCTTGGTTGTGTTGGCATACAGGTATTTGCTCATGTCCACCGGCCGGACATTCTTTCTCTTGCTGCTTCTGGGTGGAGACACTTTAGGCTGGGGTTCGGGTTCAGGTTCGTCAAACGGGTTGCCATGTTGAGAAGAATCCATTTCTGTGTCAGCCTCATCAAATGGGTTTGAGGGATAAGATGTGTTCTGATCATATACAGGCTCCTGATCTTTGATAGTGGACCGCACATGGGGCTTAGGAGATGGCTCTAGAAATACATAAACAATGCACATCCACACCTGTATTATATAAATTAAACCCACAATTACAGTACTATTAAATGTATAAACCTGAAGAGAAACCATAATTGAAATAAAAACAGTTACGGCTTCTGTAATAATTTCTGTACATGTTAAATAAAATACATACATGATGTATATATAATTCACAATAAGATCTTTAACATGCATTTAGAAATTAGATTTTCATTTCTTGCCAGTTTTGTGACCAACTTGTCAATTAGTTGTTTTTGAAAATAGTTTTGCACATCCCTAGTATCAAATGCATTTACATAATTCAATATCTTAAGCTGCAAAATCCAGCTGCAGTAAACATTCCCTTTTCACTTAATACATCATCATGCATCTCAGATTTTGTTAACGAGTACAACCTGCCCTGTTGATAAAGGGGCAAAGGGGTCATACAAAGGGTCACAGGTCACTCCTTACCGTCCTCATCCGGGTCACCAAATGGGTTAAGGTCATCCGGGTCATTAGGTTCATCGAAGGGGTTAGAGATCATGTTGCTCTGGTCTTGGTCCTCCTGATCCAGGAAGTTCAACTTACTGATCAGCTCTAAACCATCAATATCCATCCACAGTGATAACAGAACAGGAAGGAAGAGAGAAGAGAACATCACTCATCAGTCCAAAACAATCAGCGAGGACAACCGTTGAATTATCAGGTGAAGCTTTGAATGAAAACAAAACTGTGGCAAAAACAACCAATAAATAAATTGTTGGCATCTGCATTTTGAAGTGAACCACACCAAGATCCTTCAGGTCCAAAGAGCCGTATGCTCCAGAAGAGCTGATGCAGGATTTCATTCTGAACAACTACTCACAACATGAGCCAGTGGGCCAAAAAAAAAAAACTGTGTGCATGCCGGGTGACAGAGTGAAGTGCTCTCTGAGGTGATAAGTAAGGTGTGACGTCTCCGTTTGCTCCACCACCATGTCACCCTGACCCATATTAGGCCATCAGAGCACTCATGACCAGTGGTGTCTTTAAGGATATGTGTTCCAGGATCGTCACTCCATGGTTAAAAAACAAAGCTTTTCGGGGGTGATTGGGTTCACTACAAACTGCAGAAGGTGGAACGAGGACACAAGATCACAAATGAAGAACGCTTAAAAAGGAAAAATATATACCATGTGGAAAAAAAATTATATCAATGAACAGATGCTCTATAACACAGCACGACCACAGGGATGGAAAAAAAGAGGAGAGTAGGAGAAAGACAGAGATAGAGAATGAAAGTGAGAGTGAGATAGTGAGAGAGTGTGAATAAAAGAATGAAAGAAGGTGAAAGCTGAAAGACCTTCAGAAGAGGAGGCAGGTTTATTTGCTTGCTTTAGGCAGTCATCTGGATCTCCATCTATAGAGCTGAGAGCATTCAGCTGCCTCACAATCTCTGCAAACAGCACAACATACAATCAATAAACACACACACACACACACACACACACACACACACACACACACACACACACACACACACACACACACACACACACACACACACACACACACACACACACACGCTAACCTGTATAATGCAAAGAGAGGTATGCAATACATACAGACAATATCTGTGTGCGTGTGTGTTGAGGTGTGTCTCTCTGAAAAGAGCCCGAATTGCGTCTTCGCTCTAACAAACTGTGAAAAACAGATCCAGCGTCATCTCTTTGGCAACAGAGAGATTCCTAAACCCATACGATGAATAAACAACTCAAGCATTTCCATAGGAGCTCTATACATACACTTATAAAGGGATAAAAGCACATGGGCTTAATGTTAAGACTCCACCATCTGGGGGTAACGGGACGCTGGATTATATCACAATGTCCCACACACATAGACATATGCACATGCAAACACAAACATACACTCACAGGACATGTATTGGGTGGACATTCTTTATCGTATGTACAGTATGAAAGCATAGAAAAAAGCAGCTAATAAACTATGACCAAAAACAGAACAAATGTAAACACGCACAGCAATAAGCCTCAATATGCATAAGTAAATGCACACACATGCACATACAGGAAGAAACTTAACCACAAAAGAAAAAAGGTAACTGTCACTCAAACAAAACTGAATCGGGACTGGACAGAAATCCTGAAGAGCACCAAACGATGACATGCTGAAATTCACAAGGGACCAAAAATCCCCACACATCTATTCTTGTTCTTCTAAAACAATCTAGACATAAATATCTGGCTCATACACAACATATAAATGTACCATGCAGCCCTCAGAAACCATTTAGAAACTAAAATGAATAAAATAGAACAGAACAGAATAAAAACAAGAAAAAGAAGAGATACAACAGAAGAAACAAAAAACATGAATGCAAGAAAACTGAATAAAACAATCAATAAAACAATAGATCATGAAACAGAACAAAAATAAAATTAGAAACAAGAATAGAATAAAAAATTATGATTAAAACTAAAATAAAAAACAAAAAAAAAAAAAGATTTTATAAAAAAGAGACAAAAGAATAGTAAAATGTAATAAAATAGAACCAATTAAGAAACAGAACAGAAAATAACAAAATAATAGAACCAGCATGAAAAAAACCCAGCACAAACAGTAAAAAGATGTTTAAATAATTATTTAAAAGAAAAGAAAAGAACAACAACAGGACATGAAGAAAAACAAACTATTGCAGCACTGTGGTGGTCTTATGTATGTAAAGAAACGTCAGATTCACCATGCAAAGAGTCTTCAGATGAAATCAAGCAAGTCTCACCTGTGATCTTGGCGGCCTTCTCTTCCTGGTTCACTCTGTTCTCTTCATCTTCCTCATTCTCTTCTTCAAAATCATCCAGATTACCAATATCAGCCTGCTTCATGCTCATCAGACTGGCCAGACTCTGCATATCTTCATCACTACACACAGAACAAGAAAGAAATAAAAGCACAATAGTTTTGATGAAATCATTCATAGATGAGACGCAGTACCCAGTTTTTACATTTTCTGGATTCATTTTGAGGCTAAATGGATTTAAATACCGTAAAATTGAGAATGGATTGAGAACTGTTCACCTATTTTCTGATAACACCTTCCCCAGATTTGAATAAAACACTGACAACTGTTAGTAAAGATTGAATATGGCCTTCCATTCACTGTGCTTTCGTATAAAAATAATTTTGTTACACTGAAAGAGGTGGACAGAAAAAGAGAAGATAGCCAGGTTGACAGAGAGAGCGAGTGAAAGACGAAAGTGTAAAGCGAAATGCCCTTCATGGTCCTGCTCATAAGAGGCAGTGCAACACGGACATGCATTCCAGCCAGGGCATTCACAAGCACGGCGAGATAACGCTCCAGGATTAACTCCCTCTCTGTCTTCTCCTTCTCTCTGTCAATCTCACACTTCTTTATGAATACGGTCCAGTCTTTCTTTGGCAGGCATGGAGCTTATTTGAACTTATGTAATGGGGTTTATTTGTGCGCTGTTGACATCATTCCCATGGGTTAAGAGCGGTTACACTTCCGCCGTGTAACCTCTGTCACACACACGCCACAAAAGCCACACAAACACACACATATCTCGTATAGCACAACGGTCAAATCACATACTCTCATACACACTTCTTGCTTCCTTTATTTAGAGGCAGGCAGAGATCAGAAAGGAAAAAAAGAGGGAAACATGGATATTGCAAGACGAGTGAAGGAAAGATATTTACACTCTCATGGCCAGTGGCTGGAAATATTCCATCTGACTTCTGTTTGTTGTGACGCGCATGTCAAAAAGCAACAGCTCACGTCTGGGGTGACAGGATTTGATTTATTTTAGTGCACGCCAGGAGAACGTGGGGTACAGCCTTAAACGTGTGGGTAACACTTTACAATAAGGTTAATGTGAACTTACACATATATTAATGCATCTATTCATGTTAACAGCATAACTAGTTGACATTAGTTAACACATTAGTTAACATGGACTAACCATGAACAATAATTGTAAACAGCTTTATTTAATGTTTGGTAATGTAGACTTGATGTACACTATTATTCATGTACTTCAACATTAACTGATGCGTTACTAACATTTGTAAACTCTTTACTATTGTTGTTCATTATGATTTTATTTTTGTTATATAAATGTCAGTAACGCAACAATTAATGTTGAAGTAGTGTACACTTTACAATAAGTTTCACAAGTTCCATTATTAAGTGCTTTGTTTAATATTAGTAGAGAGTAAAGTGCCTATGAACATGAATAACAATGTAAATATGTACAGCAAGTCTTACATTACTAAACATTAAATAAAGCTGTTTACAATTATTGTTCATGATTAGTTAATGTTAACTAATGTGTTAACTAGTGCTGTCAAACGATTAATCGCGATTAATCGCATCCAAAATAAAAGTGTGCGTCTCTCACAGCGCATCCTGTGCAATGAAGCCCGTGAATGTCCTTGTAATTCGCTTCAACCTTTCCGAACTTTATGAAAGATTATTTTACGGAAGGTTCGAGTGGTGTATGTGTGTCAGGCATTGGAAGCAAGCATAATACGGTGTTTCTAAATCAAACTCAGCGTCATCGCACATCTGGTTAAAAACTAAGCTCAGAATCGATTCTGAAATTCTCAGAATCGATCCAGAATCGTTGGAAAGAGAGTCGCGCTGCATCAATGGATCGACTTTTTCTCCGACCCCTAGATGATAGCAGACGTTTTTGTCGATAGTCAAGACGATATTAGGCTCATTCTCCTATTATTGTATAAAACTATACATTTTTATAGTTATAGACTGTTGCTCAGTGGTCCAAAGTCCTCTTTTCAGATTAAAGTAAATTTTGCATTTAATTTGGAAATCAAGGTCCCAGAGTCTGGAGGAAGAGTGGAGAGGCACAGAATCCATGTTGCTTGAAGTCCAGTGTGAAGTTTCCACAGTCAGTGATGATTTGGGCGGCCATGTCATCTGCTGGTGTTGGTCCACTGTGTTTTCTGAAGTTCACAGTCAACACAGCCATCTACCAGGAAATTTTAGAGCACTTCATGCTTCCTTCTGCTGACAAGCTTTATGGAGATGCTGATTTCATTTTCCAGCAGGACTTGGCACCTGCCCACACTGCCAAAGGTACCAAAAGCTGGTTCAATGACCATGGTGTTACTGTGCTTGATTGACCAGCAAACTCGCCTGACCTGAACCTCATAGAGTATTGCTCAGGCAACCCGCTATAGAGTTGATGTCGCTATAGAGTTAGAACCGGTGAATGCTGTTTACAGGTTTCATAGAAAGACTGAAAAAGAATGATGTGCGCCAAATGAGTCACCGTATAGAAACCGAATACTTCAATGGTTGCAGACGAAATAGCTCAAATCGAGAGCCAACGCAAATGCAATAACATGTGAAATAAATAGTGGCTTGATTAAGAGCTGGAAATAGCGGAGGATAGGCACAGAACTAGAGACATTTAGATACAGTCACACACAGGTGTATTGTGCAAACTACACTTAATAGAGATGTTTAGATAGCTATATAAGAATTCACATTCAAGTTTTTTGAAAATATTTAGCTTACAGATCTCAATTTAAATGCATCAGTTTGTTTTCTATTCTGTTCCTATCAGATTGAATGCTTCAGTTTGTTTTGATATTATGTTATGTTACGTTAGGCCTTTATCATAAACCTAATAAATAATTGACCTTGTTTTTTAATGGACTCTCTTATGCTCATCAAGGCTGTATTTATTTGATCAAAATATAGAAAAAAAACTGTAATATTGTGAAATATTATTGCAATTTCTAATATTGGTTTCCTGTTTTATATAATTTAAAATACAATTTATTCCTGTGAGTGTGAAGCAAAGCTGAATTGTCAGCATCATTACTCCAGTCTTCAGTGTCACATGATCTTCATAAATCATTCTAATATGCTGATTTATTATCAGTGTTGAAACTGTTGTGCTGCTTAATTGTTTTTGGAACATGTGATACTTTTTTCTTTGATGAATACAAAGTTAAAAAGAACAGTATTTATTTAAAAGAAAAAGCTTTTCTAACAATATAAGTTTTTACTATCACCTTTTATCAATTTAACACATCCCTCCTGAATAAAATTATTACTTTCTTAAAAAAAAAAAAAATGACTGACCCCAAACTTTTGAATAGTAGTGCATATTGAAACACAACATTTCTATTTTGAATAAACACTGTTCTTTTTAACTTATTCTTTATCAATTTATCTGGGTTCTTGATGTAACGGACCCGGGAAGTAACCCGTTGTAGTCCCTTACCAGCCATTTTTGTAGGGAATAAACTGCCAGAATTTTAAAAGACAATATCTCAGTTTGCATTGAACTTTCAGTGCTGCAACTTTGCAGATATTGTTTAAGCTCAAACAGCAACATCACACACTAACTAACGTTAAAAAGTGAAATCGCAATCAACCATCCCTTTAACTAATTAAGCTGTTAACATGAATAGATGCGTTTATGTGTAAGTTAACAAACAAACATTAACTAATGCTGAACAGTGGTGCTGTTCATGGTTAGTTCATGTTAACTAATGACACCTTATTGTAAAGTGTATCAGGCTCTCTATATGAAACTCTACCTGTCAAAATCTCTAAGATCATGATTTGGGGGGGGGGGGGCATTTTTGTCAAGTTCTTTAATAAAAAAAAGACTTTATATATCAAAGATAAAGCTCTTATATTATTTAGCCAAATACGAAGTTATTTATAACTATTCAGATCAATTGGCAGAACAAATTAGCATGTACACGTATGTAAAAGGCCTCAAATTCCCACACTGGCAAGAACATTCCAGACAGCAAAAGAGAGAACCTCGCTGGGGTGCATATGAAGACAGGATGAAATCATAGAGGGAGAGGAAGAGAGGAAGGGATGAGAGGGGGAGAGATCCAGGGAAAGGAATGCTGGGAATGTCAGGTATTGTCACTCCCTGTCACGGAGGCATAAAAAAAAGAAATGCAAGGAAAGGAACAAGAGCGTAATTTGAAGTGACAGCATTCCTTCAGGGTGGGTGTAGTCAGCTGGTTTTAGATGGTGTAATGGGCTGCTCTTACGTGGCTTTGCCCTCTCGCAGAAAGATGCAGGACAGGGAGAACTGCAGTGTTGCTGAAACCACTTTCTTGGACAGCGACTTGAATTTGAGCTTGACGTCTGTCTGTGTGGGCATGGCACTGGCGTACTGCTTCATGTTAATGCAGCTGGTGGCCAGCGCTTTCCGACGACCCGACGGAGATTCCTAAAATAACACACACAAAAAAAACAGAGAGGTGCTTAAATACTTCTTAAGCTGCAAAAATAAATAATTAAACTAATTTACAACAATTGCTAACAACACAATACAAAAAAACACAGACAAAACGGACATCAATATGTTTTTAACAGTTTCAAACTAGAAGAATTTGCATATGACAAAATAGCCCTATGGTGCAATACTAAACATTTTTTTTCCAAAAAGATTGAATGAATGTTACTAATCCTCACACTTATGGGTAAAATCATCACCCGTTTTAACATGTACAAAGCCCCACACACACACCAGGGAAACCGGCACTCCTGGAACATGTGCATACAAGTTTATATAGACTGTCTAAATGGAGTATAAACTCTGAACAGAATGATACAAATAAGAGCAAATAGAGTGACACTGAAGATCATGTCAACAACTTTTCGGACAAAGAAAAGGTCATATTGAAACTAAAAGGTATTAATTTGCCTAAATCATTTCAATAACCAAATTCGGTATTAGTTCATCACCTCTAAAACCAGCAGAGTAAACATACCCAGTCATAATGGTCATAGTGCCCCCTGTAGGTAAAAGGACCGGAATATTCTAAAAAGGGATTAGAAAGGAAAGCAGAACTGGCCCTGATTCTGCTCTTCAATTCATTGGATTTGTTTATGGTTAGTGAAGTCCAGGAAACATCAATTCTGATATCTCTGGTTATGGAATCAGACTGTGTTTTAAAATAATAATAATAATGGTTTAAAAAAAATTACAAGAGGAAAAGGGTTTGACACCAGCCATGTGCCAAAATGACTTTAGGGCGACAACATCTAAGAAAAACGGAACAAAACAAAACACTGGCCCACCTGCACACTTTCCATTTGCCAGATCGGAAACACAGTTGGATACATTTCCTGACCTGCCTCCTCTTATTTATCAAAGCCAAATAAATATCATCAAGTTTATTGTTTGTTCTTGAGGCATTTTCTCAGCTTGCTGACTAAGTATCAGCAATTCTCTCCCGGATGAAAGTACCACGCTCAACCAGTGAAACATGTTTTGACACCATCACACAGGCCACAGTGCAGGGATATGCGATACAAAAATATAAACTAAGATGTGTAAATATTCTTCTCTTCAGCCCTTTGATGATACTCAATACAATATATATACACACTTGTGTGTGTGTGCTGTAATATGGCTTAAATTATTTTTTTTAATTAGAGGAACATTTTAACCAAACAGCCAGTGGATTTAATGATTAATGCAAATAAAATACAGTAAAGATTAAAGATCGCCAGTTTCCCAGTCAATTTCACCAACATTAATACCTATTAATAAAATATTAATCACCAAATTATTACTAAAACACTCGACACTAATACATTTACATGTTAACATCTAAATAAAAAATCAATAAACGGAGAGAAAACGTTTTAATCTATTTAGAAAACTAACAATTTGTTATAAATAAATAAATAAATTAGTTTAATCTATTTTAATCTATCAATTAATTTGTTTTCATAATTGAATCATTTAATTAGTACATACATAAATGTTTAATATAGAGCATTCTTTCATGAAAATATTTGAGTGACAATGACAATTCACTGAATCAGAGTCATAAACTGGTTAAAGAATCAATTCACCTAAATTGACAGTTCGAACACTGGAAATGACTCAAACAAGAAACGTAATGGTCAAATTATTTCTTTTTTTCTCTGTCTCATGTACATTGTTACACATTTACACTCTATACAAGTTTCTTCTCTCGCTGTAAGCCATTATTTGGCCTTCTTTTAATTTCAAGCTTTCTCTATGGGTGAGATATAGACCATACAGGCCTATTTTTCTGTCTTTTATGCTCTCTTCACTTTTATCTCATCAGGCCTGTTGCGCAGAGTAATCCAAAACAAAATGAGCAGAGAGAGAAATGAAGGCCCCATGTATAACCTCTCAAAGAGCCTACATTCATACACCTTCCTATGCGTATATGTGGAGCGACTACATATAGATCTCCAGATAGAAATGGTGCTCGCAGGCGCATGAGTGTGTGTGTTTGCATGTATCAGTGGTCCCGTAGGTAAAGAGGAGCCCTTATCAGAGCAGTCTCAGGAAGATTGAGACGCAGAGACGCATTTTTGCCTCAGAAGTGCCTCAATACAGCTCCATACACAGGACAAAAGGGCAGCGTGCACTAACCCTTCTTCTGGTTTGCTGAAGGTGATTAATCTGACTGAACGGCACCGATGAAGAACACCCCACATGCCGGCGGCTGAAACACAGACAGAGACATAAAGCGCCCGAGCGCTGACCCGATCAAAACAACAGTGCTGCCTGCCAATCACGCACCCAGACAAATTACCCACAATCCCCCACTACGGCTGGGACGGGAGATGGTCCTCTGCGACTCCTTCAAGTAAATGAAAACGATAAAAGGGAGAAAAAAACCTGCGTCTAAGATTCAAAACCGCTCGCCGACGAAGCCACTTGACATTTGTGTTGACATTTGAGCCCCTGTTGAATCGGTCGGAAATACAGCATGTCATCCCTGAAGAATCCAGCGCTCCAAAGCGTGTCTTATCGCTGAGATTATGCACTGGCATTATACCGAGCTAATAGTGCATGTAGGTCCTTTATGAATGAATTTCAAAATGCATCAAACACTTAAGAAGGATTTAGTCCTTCTCCGAAAAAATACTTAAGAATATGCAAATATGCGGGGAAGAATTAGGTTTAACAGATTTGACGAGCGCAAACAATGAGGGTGTTCTTTTCCCTGGCTGCCGGTGTCAATCAGAACCCCAGATTACCGCCCAGGGTTATGACAATGTGTAAAATGAAAAGAGACAATAAGACACTTTTAATTTATCACAGGGATATGACTATCAATATGCAGCTATTGTATCCACAGAATTGCTAAATACCTGGCGGAGAGGGGAGATGAAGGTGCAAGGGTGGCTGACTGCTGCCCCCTGCTGCTCCCTTAAGGAGCATATCACCCTACACACACACACACACACACACACACACACACACACACACACACACACACACACACACACACACACACACACACACACACACACACACACACACACACACACACCAACATAGACTCTCCTCTTTCTGAGAGAAGAGTGTCAAACTGTAGCCATTGGTGTAGTCTAGTTTTTTGTAGTGAGTATACTGTGATTTTTTCCTTCCCAGCCTCATACTCACCCGTACCAGAGCAGCCTCTCATAAGCACCACCACATGCACTAAACAGGGCTCTAAGCTTACTTTTATTTTTAGGAGCAATTGTGCTGCTAATAAAAAAAAAAATGAAATTAGGGGCACAGTAAAAAAAAAATTCAGGAGCACCTTCTCCTCAATAACAAAAATGTGCCTTCCCATTACGAAGTAATATTGGACTCCTTAAAGTGATTTACAGGGGAATTTTTTTTCTAACTTTATTTGAAGTGTTACCTTTCATGTCAAATTCAAAAATGTATTTTTATAAGCTTTTTTCAACATTTCTAATTAAAACAATGCAATAATAAGAATAGGTTACAGATCAAATAAAATCCTTAACAAAATTAATTTGCACTACAGAAGAGGCACAGAAGAACACAAAAGTGTCTTGTAGGTATTTACAGAGATTTAATGAGGCTCAGAGGTGGCATGAGTGCAATTAACTGCATAAATTCATGTTGAATAACAATTTTGAATAAAGAAATATTCAATGATTTAAATAACTAAAATTATACTTAAAATAATTAAACTAAGACTGCCATTAGGTGGCGGCAAGTTACTGATTTTATCACTGAATCATTAATTCAGTTGATTCGTTCGAACGGCTCATTCATTCGGGAACAAAGCAAGTCCCTGCGTCCCAATGAGCATACTATCCACCCTATCTGCTCCAAATAGTATTGAAAATGACTAATATCACATTTAGGATGGATAGTATGCACATTGGAACTCAGGCAGTGACTGTCTTTATGAATGAGTAATTGAATTGACTCACTAAATTCGTTTAAGCGCAGATTCATTCATAAACGAAACAAAGCTGTGTTTGTGTTGTGAGTTTATTTGAAAATATTTTAGTTGACGAAATAGAGCAAAATCATGCAATACTGTTATATTCAGACAACGTAAATCACTAAATATTCACTTTTTGTTTATTGAAATCACTCATTGTTCTTATATGCCAACAATCCCCTGCTGTTACAGTTAATGACAACGTATACTCTACCACGTACCAGGTAACGTTACGATAGTATCGGCCTCGTTTTCTATACCGCGTAGGATAGTATCAGCCTTCTGGCTCATTTTCTGTAGTTTCTATAATGTTAACGTTCCTGTCATCTGTTTGCAGTGTGTCACCTGAAGCAGCAGCAGCTTCAGGGGCAGGCTGATTACGATAACACTGAAAGGGTGTAGTTCGTTTTATATCTCGTTTATTAGTTCATTTCAAGCTTAGCAATAGTCGTCAACAGAAATACGGCGTGATTATCAGAAAGACGGTGCTTCGCAACACAGACTGGGTGAATTTATGAATGAACTTGTGAAAGGTCTGTCACAAAACGATGTTGTTACGTATCCGCATGCTTTTTTAAGTGGGTATACGCAAATCCTTGACCTTCCCTAGTGGATATACGGCATATACCTGCATATCACGTAGACTACACCACTGACTGTAGCGTTTAAAAACTGAACATGCATTAAACATCAGTGAGCACCTTATATATTTTAAATAAATCAATGTGTCCAGGAGAACAACATTTTTCTAATTATTATCAGACTAAAATATTACCATTTGGTAATTTGAGACTATCAACATATGCCAGCAGTCTCATCAATGAATAATAAACATTTTAGATTTTTAGTGAATTTTGACTACATATTGTGGAAAACTTTAACTTTACGTATGTTTTATAAACGTTTTGTGTATATCCTGCAAATTATCTTTAAATCATCATCTCCATTTAATCCCAAAGCAGAGACATTTAAACCAAAATGTCAGAAAGCGTTTTGCTGATTACATTATTAGCATTGAGCGATTGTATCAAGTTAAAGAAAACACACAAACACTGTATTAGTTAACTAAAGTTAGGTAACTGTATTATTATTAGCCAAAACTAAACTAGTATTAATCATTCTCGGTAACTGAAATGAAACCTAAATAAGATTAAAGACTAGATACAAAATGTAAACTTACAAATTTAGGAAATTATATTGCCTTGCTATAAGTAAAATATATTAGTAAGTAATATTAAAAAGTACTACATTTAAAATAAATATTTTTTAAATAAAGCTACATAGAAATATTAAAACTAATAAAACTGACAAATCAAATAACAAACTTACTCAAATTTAACCAAATGAAAATATAATAATATATAAAAAGCTACTTCAAAATATTAATAAATACTATAATGACAGTATATAAATCATAATAAAACAACACTGCTGCATACTATATGTGCAGTTCAATGTCTATGTTGCAATTCTGTATACAAATTAAAAATGGCAAGTCTATAGTAATTATATTTACAATTATGCAACTATTTACAACAATTAAAATGTTTTTTTTGCCAAACTCCAGTTGACACGTTTGCCATTTTCTGAAAATACAACACCATTAACTGTAAAACATTATATTCTGCAGTAATAAGTGATTAGAAATATTACTCTGGATGACGCCCATGGAGCCATGGCATGTTTGGGTTGTCTACAGTTTTCCCAGTGTATCATGGACATGTTTGCCTGTGACCTGTGCTTAAATGTTTGTTTTGTTAACACGATGATAATCCAACACCATGACTGAGAGGATAATAGCCATAATACTTCAAATGATGACTATATTCAAGATTTCCCATCTGCATGTATGAGAGTGTGTTATGTATTTGTGTCCCTGTGAGAGGAGAACACCACCAAAGCCCTGCAGGCTCTCACACCTAAAATGAACCTCAAACTTCCTTTGACTGACATTTCCAGAAAGCCTAAGGAAGAAAAGGGTGTGATCGGAAGCTTCATCCACTTTAGGGTGTGTATGTGTGTAGTATTTAGGTGTGTGGCAGTCCCAGCTGTCCCAGTATTGATCCACAGCTGGTGCCAGTATGGGGGGTGGGGGTCAGGGCTGTGGGGTTTCCTTCCCACACACACACACAGAGCAGAGGAAGAGAAGAAAGAGTCATGCTAAAAAAAATGGACGACTTTTGATTCAAGTCAGAATTTGTTTAGTATTTTTGACCGTTTAATTCCCAAATATTGGCTCACAGAACCAATTCTCGGTTCCCAACCCGAGATGATCCCTGAGGGGATCAGAAATGTAGCTCTATAAAAAAAGATGTATCAACATTGAGGGTGTTTGTCAAAGAAATGGGCCACAATAGGCTTTTCCATCAATAAATGCCAGTTGCGAGTTTCTGCATGAACGCGGAGCCGAATATAAATATATAAAGGAAGAGACAAAGAGGGAGAGGACGGATGACACATTTTCAGTTGGCATCACCCAAGGCCTATTTCTGTCTGTCATCACTCATCTGTTGTGATTTAAATGTGATTTCCCCAAACTGTCATTGAGTGGCGCTCACACACACACAGATTAGGGGTAGTGTCATTATTTGTGGGAATTGTTATTGAGGGTAGGGCCGGTGGCTGGGGGATTGCCATTGTTCCAGCTGAACATAAAAGACGAGCAAAGCCAACAGACCAAGACTTATGGAAATCAAAAATAATACCAGCCACCAAAATAATAAAAGAGCCCAAAACAATACCAGCCTATTATAAAAGAGAGGAAAAGAAGATGCCAGCTTAATACCTTCAGAGAGAGACAGAGAGAGAGTGAAATCACAAAAAGCTGTGCTCAAATACTGGAGATGTTGTTTACGCAGCATACCCACGCTGGGACACCGCCTGGTGCCAATGAACGCACAAAACAATAACAATAGACAACAGAAAATAAATCTCTCTCCGCAACCCACCAAAGCCTGTGACCTACAGTCTCTTATAGGCTCTCCGATGAAGGACAAGCATCCGCTGCCAAAATGACTCTTAAACATCCAGACACCAGGCCCATGAAAGATCGGAAAACTCAACTTAAGAGGTTCAAAAAGAGTGTGTGTATAAGTTTTCATATAAAAAAAGACTTTAGCAGACTGCCTATTTCTTTCTCTCTCTGTGTGCTTTATTGGCATGACAATATTGCATTTGCAAAGCAATAGAGCAAAGATAGTTGCAAACTGAGTAAATAAGCAATAAGCAATTAATGAAAAGCAAAAGCATGATAAGGAACACACCACTTTAGTATAGGGACCAATTCTCACTATTAACTGGTTGCTTAATAGCATGCATATTACTAGCATATTGGCTGTTTATTAGTAATTATGATCGTGGTAGGACCCTTGCTGTCTATGGAGGGTCAGAGAGCTCCCGGATTTCATCAAAAATATCTTGATTTGTGTTTCGAAGATGAAAGAATTTCTTAAGGGTTTGGAACAACAGTGGTAAGTAATTAATGACAGAATTTTCGTTTTTGGGTGAACTATCACGTTAATAGTTAGCTAATTGTGAAAACTGGGCCTTAAAATCAAGTGTGACCAATAATTGTATAATAAAGTAATGAGTAAAAAATAAAAAGTTAAAATAAAAATGGCCACATTTTAAAGTCACAAAGCCTGTTCCAATTTATTTTTGTATTTGTTTTGCTCTGTCCATTCCTCTTCCATCCTCTCAGTTATCAAGTTATCAACTGTGGGCCATAAAAATACGGTTCTGAAAACACCTCCAACACTGCAGCATTCCAGCACACACACAATGTACACTAGAGAGGCAGGTAAGCACACATACACACACCAGAGAGACAGATTTATTGGATTAACACCCAACATCCCATTTTTAAAGGTGCCAGCTCATCAGTTTCCACCTCACATGACCACACACACACACACACACACACACACACACAGAGCTGTAATTATATCGACAGCACTAACTTAAATTAATGCTCAGTGAGTCCATCACTGGTATAAAGGAGACAGTTATCAGTACTGGGTGGAAAAATGCTGAGTGTGTGTGTGTGCCTTCTGAGACAGCGGACAGTTACCCTGTTTGACAGAAGAAATCCATCATAATCAGTTATTTTATGTGCAGCACTTGCAGACTTTAGTCCATGAACTAACCACTGGATAACACTATTTTAGAGCCGATAAGGGGTATTATAGATGTGTGTGTAAGTGCCAGAGGGCCAATTGCCACAACACTAAAGCCAGTGACAGTTCAATTCTACAACAGGTTTATCATGACCAGCTAAGCTCACTGTCTCACTGTCAGATTAGGAGATGAAAAATGGATGGGAGAAAAATCACAATATGCATTGCCGAGTGAATTGACAAAAAGCGAATTTGGTTTCGTTCAACATCCAACATTCAGACTCTTTAATAATCAATCTGCAAGCGCTCCGAGTCTGAAGGAATCTCAGAATCAGAGCTGCTGTAAGAGCTTCTGTCATGCTGTCGTAAAGCAGGTTCTATGGCAGCGCCGTCCCACAGGCTTTGAGGGTCGTATCTGTGTTGGCTCTTGAGTTTTAAGCCGTTTAAGACAGACATAATAGGTTTAATCCATCACACAGAGTCTATGGTTTTAAAAGAGTTTAAGTAACAGAAGATACTTTACAGAGTACCTGCCTGAATCAAATTATGCTCAAACTGACAGTTTATTAAACTGACAGTTTATTAAACAGATGTCATCCTTTTCTTGCATATGTTCAAAAGTTTTTTGTTACATCTGTTCACCAAGGCTGCATTTATTTGAACAAAAATACAGTAAAAACATTAAAATTGTAACTATTTTATATTTAAATAAATCTTTAAAATGATTTATTCCTTTGATGGCAAAGCTGAATTTTCAACAGCCATTACTCCAGTTTTTACAGTCACATGATCCTTCAGAAATAATTCTAATATGCTGGTTTGACAACAAAGATTTCTTATCAATGTTGAAAACAAATGAGCAACTTTTGCTCTAAATTTTTGTGGAAACTGTAATACATTTTTTTTCAGGATTCCTTGATGAATAGAAAGTTTAAAACAACATTGTTTTATCCGGAAACAATGCAAAAGTCTTTACTGGCCATCTTTGTTCAATTTATTTTGTCTTAGCGGAATAAAAGTATTAATTTCTTTATTACAAACTCTTACTGACTGCTAAATGTTTAAACGATGCTATCTATAATGTTAGTATTTATACAAATACCAAAATCTATATCATATGGACAAAAAGAGCAATTAGTGTGCTGTGCATATTTCCATTTCAGAACACATTACAAATTCAACTCATACACACCCAAATTCATGTGAACGATTACAGGTTCTCTCTAGGCATGTTGCAGTAATCAATATATCGACTTATCGCACAATATACATGACCTCAATCATTTTTGGTGACATATTTACATTACAATCATATTTACATATCACCATGTTTTTTGCATTTCACTTGCGCCTGTGTCTTAAGTGTGTAGGCCTTCTTGCATCATTGTTATATTATGATTATATGTGACCCTGGACCACAAAACCAGTCTTAAGTCGCTGGGGTATATTTGTAGCGATAGCCAAAAATACATTGTATGGGTCAAAATTATAGATTTTTCTTTTATGTCAAAAATCATTAAGATATTAAGTAAAGATCATGTTCCATGAAGATATTTTATAAATGTATTACCGTAAATATATCAAAACTTCATTTTTGACTAGTAATATGCATTGCTAAGAACTTAATTTGAACAAATTTTAAGGCGATTTTCTCAATATTTAGATTTTTTTTGCACCCTTGTATTCCAGATGTTCCAATAGTTGTATCTTGGCCAAATATTGTCATATCATAACAAACCATACATCAATGGAAAGCTTATTTATTCAGCATCTCAATTTTAAAAAACTGACACTTAAGACTGGTTTTGTGGTCCAGGGTCACATATATTAAGTGGAATAAAATAGTCTTAAAATGACAATAAAATCGCTTATTGCAATTATTTCTGGGGCAATATATCGCACAACAAACAGTTGTTCTTGTGACAGGCCTAGTTCTCGCTCCTTCTGTTTTTTTATTTTACTAATCCCATTTTTCTGTTTTCAGATGTCCATACAAGATACTGGATGAGCATTGTGTGTTTGCTTTTCTTTGTAAGCGTTTCTAAAGGCGAACGACAGAGCGATTGTTCCACAGCTCTAATTCACTTTATCTTGCTAGAAAAGCTAAACAAAACAAAAACAGACAGACGGACAAAGTAATGGTAGCTGAAAACCAAAAAAAATCAGAGGGATTAAAAACGCTTAAAAAACACTTTTTTTTCTACTGCATCGACCGAAACATTCAACGGCCATGAGTCACTCGCAGATGTTCAATACACTCCAGTGCTTTAACCCTAAAAGACCGGATTACGTTTGAGAAAGTATGCAAAGAGAGCTCAGGCGATTTAGACCACATTAGCATCATGTTTACAGTGTTGATATCATTGAATCTAACAATACTAATGATCTGACTTGTATTTGACTATTACTACACGGTTAATATATAACTTTGGGGATGGTATTGTAAGTGCAATCTGAGATAGCAATCTGGAGAAAGAGAGAGGGGGAACACCTAGGTCAAGCTTGTGGATAAATATTTGGCTTTGAGGAATATTTCACTAAGATCTGTCTCCATCAGCAGGCACCATCTTAAGAAGAAAGAGAAAAATAAATATGGCAGAGATGCGGGGAAAGAGATAGAGGGAGGGACAGACGAATGAAGGGAGATAAAAAGAAATGTGAAGGCAGGCAGGTGAGAATGGATGGATAACAGTCTTAAAAAAATGAAAGAAAAAACTGGACAAAGAATGAAGGACCAGTGACATACAAACACAAAAGAAAAGTGTGTGTGCGCTCATCTGATGTTACAGCTCTAAGCCCAAATAATAACAAAGCAGTACAGAAATGCAGCACACACACACACACACACACACACACAGAGTGTCCTGACGAGTATGTGTGCAGCAGTGTGACCTCAGAACTGAGAAACAGATTAACACACACACACACACACACACACACACACACACACACACACACACACACACACACACACACACACACACACACACACACACACACACACACACACACACACACACACACACACACACACACACACACACACACACACACACACACACACACACACACACACACACACGTGTGCATGTTTATTCCTGCTTCCATCTCACAGTAGAGGGGCAAAACATAGAGTGTTTCTGTTTTGGATATCTTTGCTTGTGTACGTGTGTGAGGTGGGATTAGAGTCGACTGTGACCTTGCCTTACATCTGATCTTCAACCCTGTTAAGAATCCTGTTAATCTGACTGTCAAACACACACATACAGACTCCCAAATGAACTCACAACTGCCGATGCTGAATGAATTGAAAACATTTACCAGCCATAAAAATAGTACATAGCGTAATTTTAGTAATTTCACAGTTTGATATACACACTACAGTTCAGTTTGGGGTTAGTACGATAAAAAAAAAAAAAATCCTTTTATGCAGCAAGTAAAGACACTTACAATACTACAGAAGATTTCTATTTCTAATAAATGCTGTTTTTTAACACTGATATTAATGAGAAATGTTTCTTGAGCACCAAATCAGCATATTAGAATGATTTCTGAAAGATCATGTGACACTGAAGACTGCAGTAATAGCTGATAAAAATTCACATACATTTTTTTAATATATTAAAATAGCAAACACTAATATTTGCAAATGTAATATTAAACACCATTACTCTTACAGTAAATTTGATCAAATAAATGCAGTCTTTGTGAGACTCCAAAACATTCAACCTTACTGACCCCAAACTTTTGAACATTCTATGTATAAAATACAAAACATTGAAAATACTTACAATAGTATATAAGAAAATATACTGAGAAAAACACTTGCTTATCCCCTTTAAACTTCTAGAGCACTTTGAGCATGGTATACACACACACACACACACACACACACACACACACACACACACACACACACACACACACACACACACACAGTATTCTGTATACATACACACATCCCGTGAAACGGTAGATCAATATCTGTACCTAATGCTCTCAGTGTCGCTGTTGGTTGTTCATATTGCATAAACAATACTCCAAATCAACAAGAAACCAGCAGACTTTCTTAAAAGGTCCAGAAGAACGTTGGAATGGAGTGATGGCCACTTAATCCTGGAAAACTGTTAAAATCATACTTTTCGGTTAAAATCTTGAGGTTGATTAGCAAACTTGCTATTGTTAGTTGAAGACACAATAGCCTAAATGTGTATTTACAGGAATACATTAAAAACACTTCCCAAGACCATCATAAATGACATTTTCCAATTTTCCACCAAGAAATTATGACTGAAAAAAGGAATAGGACCATTTAACATTTACAAAAACCTTCGCATCTCTATTTTTACATTTAGATTACCTCATTCGACAACACTACATTAAAAATAATATTTAAAAGCACTAACAATCTAATGAAAATGTTACATGTGATCTTTAGCAAAACTCTAAATATACATGTTTATTCTGTACACTGTAATGTTGTAATTTAGTTGTAGAATTTATGCAAAAAAAAAATGTATCAACTATTTATTATTAGTTAGCAGCCACAACATGAAATCGAATGTAGGTGCATCCCTGGATTTGACCAAAATTAAAATTCAACTCAAACTTAAACTGCAGACCATCTAAAGCACACTAAATGGGGACACATTCACTACAAATAAAATAAATCCTCTATAAGAGCGCACAGGTTAATATCCCATTTAAAGTGAAATCCATGTGCGTCTGAAGCTCCGATCTGACAAAATTACACAAAGCAAAACAGCAATAAAAGTTGAGAGCCAGTTACATTGAGTTCAGATTAATCCCTAGAGAGACACACACAAACTTTTCTATTTCATTCTCCACACCAGCTTTGCTCAGCATGCCTGGCTGGGTGGCTGAATTATTCTGTGTGGTCTCCAGAGAAGCGCAGGGCCAGGGGCAGCGCGAGGACCAGTAGCCCACGTAATGTGCTCCTGACGCAGATGCAGCCGGGGCGAGGACCCCTGGGCAGAGGAGAACTGATGTGGAAATTACTTTAAATGTTTTGGACGAAGTCCACAAAAGGCAGAAGATCATCAGAGAAAGAGAGAGAGAGAGAGAGAGTGAGAAAGAAAATAATAAAAAAAAGAATGGAACGATAGAGCAGAAGCAAGATAAATCAATGTTTGAACAACAGGAAGTGAATCATTCTGCTTTGACAAACGTGTCTTTCTTGTTTTATCGTGAAATGTATACATTTACTTCACATTGTTTCATCTTTCCTCTTATTCCTGGTATCTAATCCAGGACTTTATCTAATTCCTGGTATCTAATCCAGAATTTAACCTATTTGTAGTCAATCATATGCTGCCCTCTAGTGGCTGGAGGAGGAAATGAGCAAGAAATAGTTCATCCAAAAATAACACTTCTGACATTATTTTTCTATTCCAAATTTCCAAAATGAAATTGTGGACTCTTCAACACTTTTCCATACAGTAACAGTTCACAGAGTAAATGACAGAATTTTGGAATATTCCTTGTACAACTCTGCTTTTCCATAATCCATTTTCCTTTATGCACCTTATAGGAATCTTCACCGATATGTCCAGAGACTACATTGTTGATAGTCAGCAATTCTGGTAAGTAGCATGACTCCCAGTTGGGAAAAAAATGGAAAACAACAATTTCTACAAATGCAAAACTACAGAAACAAACTACAGACACAGCTCTGCAGGTTTAAACCCAGAGTTTAACAGAACACAAGACTGATATGAGGAATAAAGACTGAAATGGCTGGAAATGCTGCCACTGTTTTCTCTCAACTACACACGCAAATACACAGAGAAATGTGGTGCCAAATAGGGCAGCTCAAGGAGCTTTGATGTCGGTCTCTCTTGGAATGCTCTCTTCTCCTCTCCCGCCTTTATACTCCTCTCTTTCTCTCCCTCTCTCATTCTTTCTTCTATTTTCCTTACAGTTTCTCACAGCAGGCAGGAGCACAGGGCAGAATGAACCAGTGTATGGAGCAAAAAATTCCCGATTGTCATTGGAAAAAAAAATGATGCGTCATGAATCATGATGATAATTGCGCAATTTTACTTCAAACATGCTACAGATGAAAATGAGATGCAGTATTTTTGCTAATAAAGCTTTTATATGTGTGAAAAAAGGTTTACCTCAAAATGAACATTCTGTCATCATATACTCCTCACAACTGTGTGACTTTCTTCTGTGGAACAAAAAATACGATATTTTGAAAAATGTCTCCGTAAAGTCAAAACTGGTTGGTTACCAACATTCTTCAAAATATCTTTTGTATTCCACAGGAGAAAGAAATACATAGAGGTTTGGAACTGAAATATGAGTAACTATCCATTAATTGTTCAAACATTTTGAAAAATCTGGTTTACAGTTTAGACTGTGACAGTCTGACATTTTCTATAATTTTTCTGTTATTTTGTACTATTATCATCAATTAAAATGTCAGAGTAAAATGGATTGAAATGAATAAATATGGCAAACGTATCAACTGAAAAAAAGGATTAAAAAACTGCAAGTTAGTGTGTGTGTGTGTGTGTGTGTGGGGGGGGGTTGAGGAAAGAGAGAGTCTTTGGGAGATGAGTGTTTATGTTCTTGGAAGGAGGAATTCAGTAAGTTTGTGGGAACCTGGTGTATGTGGATCTCTTCTCATCTCAATGCTGGTGTCAGATGACAGGCATGTCTTTGATCAGTCTGTTATTAGTGAGGTGTGTAGACAAGAGGAATTCAGATCTTACGCTTTGTGTTCTCACTCTCCCCTCAACCATTCCCCATCTGCGTGCACATAACTCAAACACAAAGGAATACCATTTCATTATTATTCTCACATCACAAATATAGTCATCACACATACAGAAATGTGTGTTTATGCGGATTAAGACATCTCAAGTGTGTGTAAAAGTCGATCAGTCTCTCATGAAAACAGAGACATTAACGAGCGCTTGCCAGCAGACATTTACAATGGACCTGTGATGGGAGTTTATTATTGTGTGTTGATGTTTGTGCAAGTGTCTGCTGAGCAGACAGATGGATAGGACAGCCCTGTCTGGACCGATGCCCATGTTTGTGGATCCAAACAGCCTCTCTCCAGAGACACAGACAGATGCCATGTTAAGAATGGAAAACTAGTGTAGTGCAAAATATATACTGCATAACGGTTTAGAAAAATTATTAAATAAAAAAAGAAATAGTCCGCAATTGTAAAAATACTTCAGATTGTAGTATTCTACTGTTCTTAGCCAACCATTTTAAAGTTTTGGGTCTGTAAGACTTTTTCATTTTTGTTTTTTAACTATTATGCTCACCAAAGCTGTATTTATTTTATCAAAAATACTGTAAAACAGTAACATTTTGAACATGTGGACATATATACTTTTTTCTTTGATAAACGTGATGAAAGTTCAAATGAACGTGTAACGAAACAAAGAAGTTTACGGTCACTTTTGATCAACTGAATGCATTTGGCTGAATAAAGTGTTCCCTCTCCCTCACACAAACCTTTTGAATGGTAGTGTAATTAACTAATATGCCATTTTGAATGTGAAAGTGGGTAATTGAAATAAATGTCTAATGAAACATGAGCAAAAACTTGTATTTTAAGCTTATGCTATTCTTCTGCGGCAAAGGAAACCACAAAATACAGCTCAGACAAGGCCACTGAACAGCTTGTGATGTTTACTGATCTCTAATCAGAGGCCTGCGAAAAGAGAGAGAAAGCTACAAAGATAACATCCCTAATTGAAGTGTTTTGCTCAGCATGTGTCCCCAGATTCTCTCTCAGCATTTATAGCGAAGTCTCAAATTGTGTTTTGTTCTTGTGTCTGTGAGGATATAAAATACATGCAGAGAGATTCCAATCACTGCAAAGTATCTTCTCCTTCAGTATAAAAGAGCAGTCAAAAGCAGTCGTCGAGGCCCTGAAAGTCTTATTTTAGTTTTTTCCTGTCATGAAAGTGCGGTCCAACCACCCACAAGATAATCAGCCAATCAGACGCCAAGCTCTGCCATGTTTATTGACAATCCTGTCCTCCAGCTAGCCACTCGCACTGCAAAGATCTACAACAGCAGTCTTTTGAAACACCAGAGGGATGTTTAAAAGAATCCAAGACACAAAGCACAATCAAGACAAACACTTCCAACAATAAATGGAACACGAGCAAAAAATCTGGCAATCTTCTAGAAGGCAAACGCCACTTGGCAGGGCGAATTAGTTGTATTTGCATTAAAATTGTGAAATAACAGCTTGATCGGGTTCTGAAAAAAATAGCCAGACATGTAACCTGCTTTTAAACTAAGACAAGAAACAACTACCGAGTATCGCAGTTCAGCCAAACAACATAATCACCTGTCAAACCACATGAACAACTAAGAGTGAATAACAGGCAGTGACACAAACATATTCTGCCTCAAATCAGTCATTCTTCATCCTGGCACTCTGAAACTGTAACATTAGTGTGATTACTGTATTTGAGCACTAGGTGTCAGGCTGCACATACACAGCAGAACTCACCAGAACAACAAGAGTGTAATAAAAGCACTCACATTTTCAATGACAAAGGTCCACTCTTTGTCTTCAAACTCCTCTGCGTGGGGATCCTGAAAAAACAGAGTGGAAATGAATTAATTTCATACAAACTGAGATGAGGCTCATTAAAGAAGTCTCAGAATAAAGCTTGTTTTTAGTTTCTTTTGTAGCAGAGATACTGGGCAACTCCATAGATCAAATCAATCTCCATTTACTCAACAATAGGAATCAAAGCAAGATCTGCATTTCTAGAGAGAAATAAAATGTAAAACATAAAAAGATAGAAAATGTAACAAATGTAGAGACGTTTCCATAATGACTCCAAAGCTTCATCTGGCTACATCAGTATTATAATGGCCAATTGCAGTGCAACCGGTCACAGACTAAGTGCTCTGTCTCATACAAGTCACACTTCTCTCACACTGATCTCTGTTGTGAGACTATTTCAAAGTTGAATCAGGTTTATTAGTATGGTAAATGTGCATATGAGGATGCAAATACATACAGGTTCACTTGACCTGCTGTTCTGTTGTTCTAGAACTGTCCGTCAGCTGACCGCGGGGCGGTGTTGGCGGTACACAAATGAAACATTCATGAATGCCAAACTGACCCACTGCAATGAACTCTGGGAGATGTAGTTGTACATGACACTGATTAGTGTGGTTTGGTGAGGACAGGGCTGATAAGGAAAATGTTTGGACAAGCACTTTGTGTGCGTGACCTTTGTAAACACAATGTGGAGACTGTTAGAGGATATTCAACACTAGGTCAGCCTGTCAGCGCTAGCTCGTAACTTGCATGTGTGGGGTGAGTGTGTGGTTTTCAGTCAGTTCTTTTGCCCCTCTGAGGACATCAAACCTGATGAAATGATGGACGAATTCTAAACTTTCATCATACATGTTCATAATTATATATGTGCTGTTAACAGGAGGAACCTCAGATCTACACATTTCTCTCTCGTTCTTTGTCTACTAGATGTACAGTTTCTGCTGCACACATACACACTTGAGAAGGGGGTTAAAATTTGGACTCTGGCAGTTAAATTAGAGTGGAATCAGGACGTCTAGACACCAGCAGGCTTGCAGATCCCAACCAATCAGCTTCTGGGAAAAAGCCAACTGCTACAACTGGCCCCAATAACATCTAGGCTTACTTGGTAGATGAGAGACTGTTTTTTTGTGTGTGTAAATGCATGTTTTTACCTTAAATAGTGTGACAGTGATCTCTATGTTCTCTGGAACAGGCCACACCACCACTCCTCTATAAGGATTCTTGATGCCAGGCTGCCAGCTATGAGACTGCAAACAAAAAATGCATGAAAAAAGTTGCATGAAATATTCATTAAAACTAACAGCTTTACTCATACAAAATAAAACAGAAAATATATACAATAATCTAGTCATTGCTTGCTCCAAAATTTGATCTGTGATCTGTATTTAATCCATCAAATTATATATTAAGGATTTAGCTCAACTATAGTAACCCACTAGATACTGCACATGTAAACATACTTAAGGCATATAAAAAAATATAATAATATAATAATATTACCCACCTTGGATGATTTCCTTCGGCTCCTACGTGTCCAGACAACAACTAGCTTGTCCGGTTGCCTAAAAAAACAAAAAAAAAAAATGAGATTAATGCCAGCATTAATGATGACATATTAAACAAGCACAATATCTAAAAGAAACGCTACCAAAGTTTCAGATTTCAGTTCTGCTGTGAACAAACTACAGAGAAATCGAATCTAAAACACACAAGGCCCAACAGAGAATAAGATCAGATGAGAAATAAGAGAGAAATATGCTGATCAAGTACAACTGATGCTGCAAATCAGCTGATACACATATCACATATATAGCCTAACCCAGCAGTAAACTAACTCACTGCTTTGATTCTGAGAGGCAAGGGTGTGAGCACTAGATGTATGCGTTAATGGAGTTCAATTCATCCCTCACACTAAAGCACAAATACACCTTACAGTACAACATTCACAATACACATCAAAGTGAAGACTCACGGATAGACCTACGGGTGTAAAGATAAACGGACTGTTAGAATAGGAGAAATAGGATTCAGGACATCTGAGCAGGACTGAGAGAGAGAACACACAGGAACCAGGACTCACAATCTTGAATTGGATTACCAGCAGTAAGAGGCTTGACCGCAATCTGACAGGTGTGTGTTCATGCATGGGTGCTGTGCGTGTCTCATTTTCAGAACATCACTGTCCTCAAATATCCCGTTCCAAACATGGTAGAGCAGACAGAATGATAAACGATCTCCTGCCACGTGTCTGGATTATTCTAGATTAATATGTATCAGTTTCCCAGGAACAGAGAAACGTCTGCGCCCCCCCAAAAGGATTTTCTGTGGAAAATCACCACTGATAGAGCATTTTAACCAATGACTAGACTTAAGCTGTGTCCGGGAGCATCACAGAAACCATGCACAGATGTTCTATTGTGTCTCTACATTTCTAGAACACACACACACACACACACACACACACACACACACACACACACACACACACACACACACACACACACACACACACACACACACACACACACACACACACACACACACACACACACACACACACACACGCCCTACAGCATCATGCTGTGTTTGACATGGCTGGAAACAGATTGTCTTCAGTGCTCCATCTCTCGCTCTGAAATACCGAAACAATTTCTCTTTATCCTCTCTTCTATATTTCCATTTCAACTTGGACTTGTGGGTTTCCTCTAGGCTAGTTGACATGCTCTACTGCAATTCTCTTCACATGATCTTATCAAAGTTTTTCATAATGGCTTTATGTTTCCTCATGGATGGGTCACAATGTTTCTTGAAATAACTTTTATTCAGCAAGGCTGCATAAACTGATCAAAAGTGACAGTAAAGACACTTATAAATGTTACAAAAGATTTCAGTTTCAAATAAATTATGTTCTTTTTCATTCTTCCCATTCATCAAAGAGTCATTAATAGGCTATGTATGATTATATAATAAGTATCAGTATGTATATTATTCATTCTAAATGAATTAACCTTTTTAATAATATAAAAAAAACATTTGACATAAGAATTTGATATAAGAGATGGCACATACATTTAATAAGGTATACAAATTACTGTGCTCCTCACAGAGATCTGATCTGATCATCATCATCCAGTCTGTCTGGAATGACATGAAGAAACAGAACAAACTGACACAGACTAAATCCAGAAGAACTGTGGCAACGTCTCCAAGATGCTTCAAGAAACCTACCTGCAAAGCTACCTGAAAACTATGAAGTTAAACCAAAATAAACTAAAAGCTGCTTTAAACGCAAAGGATGGTCACACCAAATGTTGATTTAATTTAGTTAATAAAACTCAATTGATAAAGAAAATCTATTTATGACATTATTTTTGACAGCACAATGTTATTGCAATTTAAAATAACAGTTTTCAATTTTAATATACTTTAAAATATAATTTATTTCTGTGATCAAACCTGAATTTTCAGAGACCTGTTCAGTGTTTCTACAGCCAATGCCAGCATAGACACATACAATTATACAGTTATTGCACTTCACAATCACAGCAACCATCTGAGCCCTAAACACAAGCACAGGGCTGGGGAGTAACGAAATACATGTAACGGCGTTACGTATTTAAAATACAAAATATGAGTAACTGTATTTCATTATAATTACATTTTAAATAGGTGGTAAATCAAATTACAGTTACATTCGAAAAGTATTTTAGATTAACAAAGTGATTACTTTGATTTTAATGTAATTTCTTAATTTAATATTTAAGTAAACAGTTTGAGGATTTTAACCAATAAGGCAACTGATACTCTGTTGAAAAAAAAACAACTGTGCAGCCGCCTGTTCATTTAGCAACTCGTAGTGAGTGTACGCTAATCACGACACAAAAATGGACGACACAACAGAAAGATTAGCGTAATTGCATTTCTCTCATGGAAATACAAAGACTAGTTTATAAAAATGAGAAAGGACGTAACATCAGTGCAGTGCCTACCTGCAACAAAACTTCTCTCAGCATCGAAGGATTCAACGTCTAATCTGAAAAAGCATCTTGAAGGAAGTTGTTTTTGATCTTTGAAAATTTTATCCAGTAACTCGTTTTTCTATTTTCTCATATATTGAGTGTTGAATGGTTATCATTACGTTTAATATTTCTAAGAGTTTTATTGAAAAATTACATCAAATTTTCCTAGAATTCACTCTTTGCATGCAGTTAACAGATCCATATCATGCATGAAATAAAAGTTTATAAAGTCTAACGATAGCTTTGTGTGCTTTTCGAAGGAATAAAGACTTCAAGTTCATCTGTAATGTTCAAGAACAGATCATCTTTGGCGCGGTTGCGAGCCCTGACATAAAAAAAGTTTTGTTCATCGGCGATTCTTTTGTGAAAACTGATCACTTCTCCATTGATAGAGGATTATGCACATAAAACACATATTTATCTTGATGACTGGTGATGTCACTTATTTGGATTGGTTTTGAAGCTTGGAATGCAGCATGAAACTGCACAGAATCCAATTAATTGTATTCAAATTGAATTTATATTGATTTGTAAATTTAAATGACATAAAAAAAGTTGTTGTTCATAGAAATGCGGTGGAAAACTGATGTTGTTAAAAAATGCACATAAAACACAAATCTTATGACTGGTAGATGTCACTTATTTAGAGTTGGAAAACATAAAAATAAGAAAACATAAAAATACATCAAGTATATATTCCCTTGTGTTACATACATAGCTTAAGTATTTCAAAGTATTCTAAAGTATTTAGATTACGTTACTAAACCGGAGTAATCTAACAAAATACATTACTGATTACTTTTTAAAGCATGTATTTTGTAATCTGTAGTGAAATACATTTTAAAAGTAACCTTCCCAGCCCTGCGCAAGCATTATATGTTCAACAGAACTACATTACAGTATTGCTATTGTTTCAATGTGTTTCCTGCTGCAAACCCACCAGCATCCTGCCAGAAACAGAGAGAACCACACCTGTAACTCATTTCGTGGTTCATTTCTTTTATTTCATGTGTGCACTCTGTGTTCCCTAGGATACAGTTCATTTCTCAGACCCATTACCACACAGATCCTTAAAGTCGGTCAGTTGTTTTAGCTCAGATTTGTGGCTGCAGGTCATGCAGCTCTAGATACATTTAGATTTACTTTGCCTGCTAAAGCCAGAGTCTTTCTATTGACTGCTCTTTCAAGGTCCATCTTAAATACCGTTCTTTACAAAAACCCTAATATGAAATTTCTCCATGATTGACATTCTTTGTAAATCTGTCAGGTGTCGGTTGATAGAAACCGGTCAACAACTGAGGTGTGAGTAATGAAGCCATGACTGTCAAACCCTGTTCTGGGAATTTTAAGACGGACAGGCTTCAGTTCTGCTTCTGTGTTCACACCTTTTATTAACAACAACAACAACAGTATAAGGCTTCCAAACGTAGCATGCAATGTTGTTGTTTTTTTAAGAAATGAGACAAAAGTGAGCTGAATAACAAGTGTTTAGCAGCACTCGTTAGGCCTAAATATGTACAGATTGCACAACTGTATGTGTCTAAATGTTGTTTGAATAAGCAAGCCCTCAGACACATGTTTATTACTTGAGTACATTTAAGCAGCCTCATGAACTACACTAAATAAAATCTTACACCAAACTTTTTTACCAGTAATGTCTCAAGCTGACAAATGTTTTAGTTGATAAAAATGTTGTATTTTAGCATTTAGGTGATAAAAATACAGTAAAACCAGCAACATTGTAAAATAATATTGCTTAAAATAGTAAGTTATTTTTAATAACTGAAAATGTGCATATCTAGTTAGAATAAACAGCTGCAAAGCCAATTAAATGTTTCAGACTTTAAAATATTGATTTAAAATAATTAGCAGAACCGAAACTTTAGGATTCCCTGATCTAAAATAGGCTTAGTTTTAAAGTGCCCCTATTACGCCATTTTTAAGGTTGCTAATATTGTTTTATGAGTGTCCTAAAACAGGTTTACATGCATCCAAGGTAAAAAAAAAAACACTTTATTTTTCTAAACAAATAGCTTTAATTTTACCTCATTTCGAAATGATTTGTAAACGACTCGTGCGAAGCAGTTAGAAGAATTGGTCTCTCTTTGCCCCTCCTTTCCGTGAGCGCTCACTGCTGTGATTGGTCAGATGGCGCAGTACTTTGTGATTGGTCTACCGCGTACAGCGCGAATGACAGCTATGGGCGGACATTATGCAAATGTGTTACTTCGTGACGTACAGCCGCAACAGAATAAGATTCGAATTCCCGACGACTCGTTTAGGCGATCGAGCCGACTCTTTTTTTTTTGATAGACAATAACTTTATTTATCGTGCACTGTCGGCTTCACAACTTTGCAGAAAGTTTATGTTCACATACTGCTACATGACACACTGCATGAAAGTTAATATTCGAAAAGGCATAATAGGGGCACTTTAAGGTCTTAATTTGGAAACTGGGCTTGTCTGTAGGATTAAAATGGAGCTGAATGTTTTCTGTCTAGCTAGTAAATGTAGATTACAACATTCATTAATAGACAAACACCCCCATAAAAACAGTGGAAAATGTTGTTTGTGTGAGAGAGAGTTTTATACTCATCTTGAGCTATTATCCAAGTATAATTTCTCTATTACAGCAAGAGAGAAAGGAAAAAGTATTTTAAATACATCGATGCAACAAGACTAATTGTCTCTGGGAGGCAAAATACCTCAAGATGCCATTTACACTTCTGATTACAGCAAAACAAAAGCTGCAGATTTCAGGAGTGCTGACATAAAGAGAAAAGGAGTGACAAAGTGGGTCATCGCACAGCAGGAGATGTTATCAGCAGGAAGTGGAGCAGGGTAGAGAGGGCACACAGCAAACCCAGGAGGAAAATCCTTCACTGGGCACCAGAAACACAGCTGCCCCAACACAAACACTAAAGCTCACACACACAGAGAAAACCAGAGTGCATAAGAAAGAGGACAGGATTTCTTTACACTAGGGGTGGAACGGTTCAACTTTATCACGGTTTGGTTTGTATCACGGTTTTAGAGTCACAATTTCTGTACGTTCGGTATGTTTAGGGAAAAACTATACTGTCAAATAAAAATATAGAAAATAAGAATAAATCTAACTACAAGCTAGATTGTACTTGTAGTTGTACTCAAATGTTATTTGAATAATTTTGAGCCAAAGTCTATCATCAAAATTATTTGTTATAATCACTTCATAACTGCCATTCACATGATCTCATAACATCAGGCATCTAAACGCAAGACATGACAGCGTTTGTTATTGCGTGTGTAGTCTGCAGGATCTGAGGTGCAGCACATTTTTTATGTAGCTTCCCCGGTTGCAGCAACTTTTATTTTTATTATTGATGTTGCGCCAGATTCCCAGGAAGTGATCATTTTATTATCTTGAACACAACAGTGCTTTACTTGAAAATGTTTTATGCAATGTTTTACTTTTATGCACAAGTTAAATTCTCCTGTATTAAATAAAAACATGGCTACCGTGAGGTGCATTGGTCAATGAAACCTAAGCTATACTGTACATCATGACTCCCCCTGATTCCCTGATCACTTACATGACTTTATTAAACCTTCAGTCTGCTCAGCATGTGCAATCAAACACACACACACAGATCTGCATCTTCACAGCCTCCTACACGGCATCAGTAATGTCCTCACATCCACATGAAGCAAAGGCTCAGGGATGGTGTATACTTGCAGTGAGGCACTAAACAAACGATTAAAGGAACATTCTGGATCAATACAACTTAAACTCTATCGACAGCATCCGCAACATAATGCCAATTACTGCAAAGATAATTTAGGAACACTACAGTAAACCATTTACAATCATTAAAAAACACTTAATTTTAATAGTACATAAGTGCTAAAATTAGACAAGACTACCGTGACAGAATCCCTTACTTTGATTATTTTACTACTGGTGATTTTCTGTAGTAATCAATATTGGGGTAAAAATGCTGTCGATTTACTTGCTTTGAGCTTTTCTTTAAAATAAAAAACTGAAACAACCTGCCAAGTGCCAGCATCCATTCATGAGATTATGAGAAATGACAAATGAGGGTCTGTTTCATTCACCATGAATGACTTAACTCACAGTGACAGGGAGTGAGGCATCTGTGTGTTGTGGATAAGAGGGTGATTTATTGTGACAGACAGCAATGTGAGCATTAAATTGCCATTTATCAGGCCAAAGGCTGGGCTCAATGCTAAAAAAAATGTTGCACTCTCTCTGCTAAAATTTTCACTCATTCCACAACATAAAATAATTCTAAAAATAACAAACAATAAAACAGTAAATAAAATACAATTGAAAAATGTATGTTTTTTGACCCACATAACCTTATATTTGAATGAATAAGATTGTTTTGACCACATCGTCTTCATTTAAGGTTATTGATCATCAGGCAGTCCTAATTGTTAAGCCCTGCTAAAGGTGGAGAAATCAAGAGAAGAGGAGGGAATAGAAAATTAGAGGGGAGAAATAACTATTTCTTATAATGAACAGATGGATGAACACATGGACAACACAGCTGGAAAAAGAGAATCTGCTTTTACTGAAAACAGAAAGTGTGCGTATTCACTGCACTTCATCTCACTAAACAGCTCCCCCAGAAGCATTCACTATAGCACAGATGCTCGGTGTTGTTTTGTATTCACTCTAATAAAGTTACAAATAATCTATGCTGAGGAAACACTGGGCCGAAGGCTGAACAAATACCCCCCCACCACCACATTTATTTTGCAAAAAATGTTCACCACTGGATAAATTAAATACTCAAAATGTGCTCTTTTTTTAGTTACATTTATGGGCGTTTTCTGCCTTTATTGGGATTGGACAGTAGAGAGCTGACAAGAAAGCATTGGGTGGAGATAGAGGGGGGCGGGATCAGCAAAGGACCTCGAGACAGGAATTGAACTTGAGTCGCCGTGAGCGCAGTTGCGCTGTACGTCGTGCACTAACCACGAGGCTATTAGCGCCGACCAAAATGTATTTTTAACCATTTTGCCTTGCTTTTCAAAGAAAAAATCTATTACAAAACAACAATTTAAAAATATTTACTTAACACTGAAATTTTTTTAAATTCTAGCAGACATTATACCACCAAAGCACAATTTAACTCAAAATGAATACGTTCGTAAAATAATATTTTTGGTCATTTTTGAGACCCCCTTCTTGAATCAGGCTTGTATTTTCTACTGTACAAATAAATGCAGCCTTGCTGAGCAGAAGAGAATTATTTTAAAACATTAGAATATATTACAGATCCCAATTTGACCACTATGTGTGAATGTTATAATAAATGTATTAATAGAGTTGTTGTAAGTATTATTATTGCCTTACGTTTTTATTTTATTTTACAGAACAAAAGCAAAATTACATTACTAACATTTATGAATGTTGATGGAGTTCTTGCTTTTTCTCAGCTTTTATTTTGGCATAAACCCGCAGGAACACCTCAGTTCTGCAGTTGGTTTACTAATTGTTTAAGGTCATTTCGCAACTAAGGTATGGAAGTGAAGAAAGTCTAAAAGCCTTGGGTTTGATGTTTACCTATCTTTCACTGAATGTTTTTAAGTTGAAACTGAAAATACGGAGCGCGCTGTAAGTCACTAACATGCCATTCTTGTGTATACACCCAAGTTCATTCAGACTCCTGAGTCAAATATAATTCACCAATAAAGATGAGATTCTTGGCAGCCTTGAAATATATAAAGCTAAGTGAAATCCCACAAGAAGCATGCTGGGATTTTAAAGGTCTGAGTTTAGGCTTGGCTGCTGTCTCACTTTGAAGGATTTCCCTTCCTCATTCCAGTCAGACTGACCCGTGGCACCAGGCCTGAAAGCAAAAGCAGCTGGCTGCCCCGGCCAATACTCTAAAGCAGCCACACATTACTGCTGCAATACTCGACAGCAGGGGTTTCTTTTGATACCAAAGGCCCCTTGCAAAGGAACCCCATTCTTAAAACACAAAGGAAGCTATACATGTTCATGTATAAAGACCCATTTAAACTGTGCGAGAAAAATGTGTGATATATTATAACAAGTGTTTCCAAAAGTATTAAATATTATCTCACAAATTGCACACACTTTTAGTGTTCAAATTCAAGCTTATTTATATAAAGATAATTCACAAATCAAAGCAAAAGTTCAAATCATCCTTTCAAAGAATTTACAATCCCCAACAAACATAAGGTAAAGGATTAACTCGCACAAAACAAACAAAAATGATGTGTAAATGAGTGTATGATTGCAGGGAAGGAAAGGTGAACTAAAAAAAAAGATTTCTGTACGATTTTTTGTGATGTTTATGAAAGACGTCACTTATGCTCAACAACAATGCATTTATTTGACCAAAAATACCGTAAAAACAGAACAGTAATACTGTGAAATATTACTATATTTTAAAATACATTTGAAATTGTAATATTTATAAAATGTAATTACATTCTGGGACAGGAGAGCTGAATTTTCAGCAGCCATTACTCTAGCCAATCATTCGAATACGCTGATTTGGTGGTCAAGAAACATTTCGGTAACACTTCAGTAGCCTATAGGAAGCAATTCTATTATTATTATTCCCATTAACTGGTTAGCACCTATTAACACAGTTATTTGAAACAGAAAACTCTTGTGACAATATAGATGTTATCTGACATCCTTGCTTAATAAAAGTATTATTTTCTTGAAAAAAGAACAATCTTACCAACTTCAAACTTTTAAACAGTAGTGTATATTTTGAACAAATGTGCAATTTTTTAATTACTACAGTAATTCTCCAGACAAAGTAAACAATATGGTCAAAATAATCCTACAGCATTCTATACATTACTGCAGCAATTCTCCACAGTAATTAAACACCACCACGGCCATGCTATAGAGGCGTGGGAATCGGCAGGATTACACAACAACACTTTATACCAGAGACGCTGAAAGATTCAACTAATAAACATTTGATGTTGCCAAGGGACAAGAGAACTACAAAGGCCAACATTCTAGAAGGCACTGAATCAACAGGCGGGGATACCTAAGCAGGCCGTGGCGTGTCCCGTATCCTAGCAGCATGCTTCTGGAACACTGCCCAAGGTGCTGGCTGTGGCCTGACTGGACGTTACTCCTGCAGTATGTGTCCGGCGGAGCTATTGTGCTCGGCTTATCTGGCTACAGATAAATCATACCACCGGATGGTCTCTGGATATCAATGATCTAATAACATATGCACACACAAACACAACACTGGGGAAGTTAATGATTGAAATACTAGAACCCATCTTTTAGCCTGAGGAATCAGAGCTGATGCCATGCCAAATCTCCTTCATGAACCTCTTCCATCCACTTTAACATTCACAGAATGTTTTATTTTCATCTTTCATACACCCTGCAATCACATTATCCATATGGCATCAGACCATGTTTAAACTTCTAATATGATTTTTTTATTGCTTACTCACACATCCTTTCATTCCTCCCATGAACACATTTTCCTTCTTCCCTGCATTCCAGAACAAATACTTGTGGTTTTTCTACATAAAAAGTGGAGAAACTGCGTTTTTACTGACGTTTAGAGAGCTGTTTTCACTTGAGACCAAATGTGGAAAACTTTCCATCAGAACAATGGCTCACTGGACAGACGAACCACAAAGCACAGAGATCACGTAGCCGTCACACACACGCAAGCAGCTGAGGCACTAACGTCTCCCTGGTATAAATGCCTTTGAGCTTCTTGTCAGTAAGTGAACAATGCTCTTTCATCAGCGCCAGCACCGCTCTGACTCTGCATTGGTCCACACATCACCATGCAGACAACAGTCTGTGCATCCAAAACACACATACAAGGAGAGGGAATTAATGTTTTTTGGTCTTAAAACTGATTAAGAAATATAATTTTCCACAGAAAGGCATTTAGTTTACAGCAGTGCCCTAGCAACCCACATTAATGCATTTCTACCACACCGTTTCTGAAACATTCACATCTGAAACACCTCAGGGGTGTGTGTTTGTCAAACCCGAGACTAAAACACTCCTTTAGACATGCCTCCAGGCCCCAGAAACAATCCTGCCGCACCTGAAGTCCTCAGACTTGAGCTAAGTAAATATTGAGTTACGTTTCCCTTGTGGAGAACTAAACGTTTTACCAATCACCATGACTGCAGAACTAAACTTTTTGGGAAATCTACAAGAAACTCTAAACTCCAACACTCCTAATGCAACATTGTCAGAGAAAACTTGAGAAATTGCTGGGTACTTGACCCCTAATACAGCATAATCCACAACCTGACCTTAACCTCTGAGCAGCATTCCACTGCGAACATATTTTGCAGCAAGGATGCAACCAAATGTTCAAGACTGGGACAAATGAAAAATGCAAAAGTCGTGTTGAAATTAAAGTAGCTTCACAGATATTTTGTTTAGTATTCTGATGTACATTCAAAAGAAACATATTATAGAGGTTCTATCTGTTCTATCTGTTGTTGCTTGGATGAAGGCAGATGATTGGAGGAATTTGGCATAAGTCACCAGAGAAAAGTCTGTTGTTTCATCAGAAGAATGAGTTATACATTTTTGATTCACCTGGGTGAATTGTAGGGCTGTGCAATTGAAATTCAGTTTCGATTTCGGCCTCCGAAGTCAAAAGTCACGTTACATGATTTTGCTGATTTGCACGTGAAAATGGGCTTTTATGGAGGAGTGAAAGCACCCTGCTGGAAAGGGGGCGGAATGGGGCACAATAATCATTTTAATCATCAAAATGGGACGTTATTAAAGTTGATTAGATTTATTAATGTTTTTAAAAAGCACAAAAGAGAACTTTCGCTGCTCCTCGGGAGGATATCCGTGTATGCGTGCTAAGAGACGGAGCAGAGCACGGACATGTAAAGTCATCTTTTAGCTGAATGTATGCAAAAATGTGTCGAAATGTGGCGCTTAGTCGTTTATGTAATAAATGAATGTAAACAGATGACTGAAAATACGTGTGTAACAGTAAATTGGATCCGTGCGGCTCTTAAAGTGACAGCGGGATATATTCCTGCTCCGACTGTGTGCTTAATATTTATCAAACAACAAAAGACAAAGAGAAAATCACTCTCTGCTCTTCACAGAAGGTCTTTTGTAGCTTTAATAATAAACAAAGCAAGTTTGATACTTACAGTGAAGACTATGCCGTTTTATTTTACATTTGATTATTCAATTTCTATAGCTGTTAACGGAATACTTTTTTTTGGTTATATGGCCCACTAATAACTATTAAATAATCGTGATTACAATATTGACCAAAATAATCGTGAATATGATTTGTGTCATAATCGAGCAGCCCTAGTGAATTGTTCAAAATAAGGTCAATAATATGCATTTAGAAAACAGATCTTTAAAAAAGGCATCCACAGATCTATGTCAACTTTAAAAGGCATCCAATTAAATACTTTTTTTTATTATTAAAAGGGGTGACCATAAAACCTCCGTGAAGTTGGCCCCCACCCAACCCAAAACGTCGCCAAAATAGTCTCAATCGTTTGTGCTTTTTTTTCATATTAAAATAATATCTCTATGTCATTCTGAGGTCACACAGCCCCCCCCCCACACACTCCAAATTCACCCCAAACAGTCTCGTTTGTTTGTGCTTCGTTTGTGCTGGTTTGTGTCAGTAAAAGTTTAGTTTGTGCTGCTTCGGTTTTTAAAATATGAGACATTGCAATATAGGCAATGACGTCACTCAGCCCCCCCACATGCTCTAAATTCACGAAAAAATGCTTTTGTTTGTTTGTGCTCCTTTTGTGAAAATGGTTTTGTTTGTTTGTGCTCAGTTTTTCAGATAGGCCATTAAAATATTATTTAGTGATCATTCTGAGGCCATGCTCCAAATTACCCCAATTAGTCTTTTTTGTTTGTGCCGTAACAATTTTTGTTTGTGCTGCTTCAGTTTTTTAGAAAATAAATAGTGATCATTCTGAGGTCACTCAGCCCCCTACATAGCTACTCCAAATTTACCCCAAATAGTCTCGTTTGTTTGTGTTTGTGCTGCAAATTTTTATTTTTTTTTTACGGGCACAAACAAAGCAGACTAATTTGTTGTAAATTTGGAGCATGACCTCAGAATGATCAATAAATACTATTTTAATAGCTTATCTAAACCAAAGCAGCACAAACTGATTTTTTTATGGCACAAACCAGCACAAACAAAGAAGATTATTTTGGGTGAATTTGGAGCATTTGGGGGGCTGAGTGACATCATCGCCTATAAATCAATGTCTAATATTTTAAAAACCGAAGCAGCACAAACTAAACTTTTACCTGCACAAACGATTGCACAGTTCTTAAACAGAGAGAAGAGAAAATAAACAAACTGATGTGGAAAAGTATAGTTGCAAATTGCCAGCCTCTCCCTACACACAGGGACGTTCAGGGGAATAGATAAATCATCGCCGTTAGATACATCACAGGCACAACTCCAAAAGCATTTCAAAAGACGGTGTCGCACGCTCACGCACACGCACACACGCACACGCACACGCACACACACACACACAGCTGGGCTGGATAAGAGTAGCGGCACATGCGAGACATGCAAGCAGTGACAACTCACCATTTCTTTGTGCATTCCACCATGAGTTCCTGGTAGGAGGCGACGAACTGGAATTTGGAAGCATGTTTCCCAACACGCTGAAGTCTCTTCCACACTGAAGCCATGGTTTTGTCCTCTTTATAGAGCTGACAGTTTGGTTAAAATACTGTCGCGTTCTGACGCCACCCCCTCACAAATCCTTTCCTTGGAAAAGTTCTCAGAAGTATCTGTCCAAAATCGGCTTTTGTGCATTCATTGATGTTTAAGGGGTTTAAAATCAGGTAGAGGAAAGAAAAAAAACACGTAGATCCCTTGCCATCAAAACATTAGTGTGGATGATCGCAGATCAGCATGATGGCAAGACATGTTAAATCCACCGACATGATTCACAGCTCTCACAGAGCTCATTCCGTATAGCAAATCCCTCAAAATAAACGTAAGCAGTGCATGGTAATCCAATATTCCTCATTTCCATGTGTCAATAAACCTACAGAGACAAAGAGGGATTTGGTTAGATCTTAGTGATAAAGGTTGTACAAAATGATATCCATTAACTCATTTGTCAATCTTTGATTTTCAAATCTCTGCATTAAATATTTGTTAGTTTCAGCTTAATAATTTTACCAAAACCATCCCTAATTTAAGCATTGATGCATACCAGTAACAGAAAATTCCCTATCAGTTATCTGTGCAAGACAATGGAAAGTGATGGTATCAGGAGATTTAGCTGACTTTGTTTATCTGTGCAACCAAATTTCATAGTAAGATTATATCTTGTGGACCAGTTACAACTATGCTGAAGACCTGGAAACATCTGATATTGTACAGCAAAAGTTATTGATGCATTTTATTTTGCGCAAAAGGAAAACATTTTAGAATGCATTGTTTTTATTTACATAACCAAGATATTTAAATCATCAGGTTTCTATTTATCCATTTTTGTTTCAAGCACTCACAATTCTTCATGGGATTGTAGTTATTTCCCTTATTAAAGGCTTTATAATAGTTTTTGTACCTTTTTGTATGATTTATGATTAGTAATTAGTCATTTTTTTTAATGAAACTTATTTTTTTAATCCATATGGGGTAAATTATTGAAAAAACCAAGGCTAATGAAAAAGTGGCATTCTAGCAAAAGGATGGCAGCAATAGATTTTGCCTAATAAAATAATGTTTTAATAAAACCTGTAATTTTTCATTTGTATTATGTGTTTTTTAAAAAGACACTTGAGGCTGTGAAGTATGTAGTCAGGGGGCTAAACAGTACTAGACACCCTTTAGCCTTTATTATATTGACAGTTGTGCCAATATTCAATACAACAACACATTGTCTATTGTGTTATTCCATAAATATCAAGAAAACTGACAACCAGTTTGTTTGTCTATCTTTGTTCCATGCTGTCAGACTTTACATAGCAGACGTTAAAAGTTCAAAAGTTGTCCTGGACTGTCTAAAATAACTCATCCATTTATTATAATTATGCTAACAACTGTTGCCGTTCAAACATTCACGATATGTCAGTTTTATATTGATGCAAGACTTCTTCATACAACTCACATCCTCATGCACATACTACAAACTGATAAACTGTCAGTGCTGTCAAACTGACTAAAGAGACTTAAGATGTACGTTCTCAGGTTACTAGTTAAAGATCCTCTTTAAAGTCCAGGGTTTTTTATAAATACCGGTTTAGCCAGATAACGTTAGCTTAAGAGATCATCAATAATCGATCATGAAACCCCTGCAACTACAGAGACCCGTTCACAGATATTATTCATAAACCTCCTGGTCGTGTTCGCATTCCTGCACTCACCGCGTGAATAATGCAGCAGCAGTAGCGGCTGAACGCGCCCGATGCGAGGCGCGTGGCTGCATTCAGTCCGCTAGCGAGCTAAAGAGCCGCTCCGGCTGGAGATTCCCAAAGAGCTCCGCTAGCAGCCTAGGCTAACCTTAGCCAGACAGGCTATCCCAGGGTAAAGAGCGGCAGCGAAACAGAAATCCCTTGGATACTCAGACGTATACCGGCAACGACCAAACTGAGGAGCTTAAGCCGAGAAGCAGTTGTGGTTTTCCTGGTCAAAAGAAGGACATTCTAGTGCTTTTTTCTTATTCACACACAAACTCAACGCATCAAGACTCCATCATTTTCCTCCCCAATCCCACATTCAGTCAAACATCTGTGCGGAGTAACAGAGATATGCCCCCACGCGTCTTTCATTGGCTGGCGGGCTGCAAATATTTACATATTCATGACACTTCTGAACGCTTTTGTTGCCAGTGAGCGCTGCTATTGGTCGATAGAAACATCTTTCAGAGCTCTTTAACCCGCCTGTGTGAGCAAGCACACTGAGTTGAGTAGGAACATAAGTAATCAACCTTATTTAATGTGTTAAGTATAAGGTGTATTAAATATGAGTGTTGTGACTCAGATTGCAAAAATCTGATATAGGCTGAGGCAATTCAGTTATCTGGAATATTTATTATTATGGTAGGACAATCTGTGAATAATTAAAAATGCTACAAGAAAACAAACACTATGAAAGCGATATTTTAGAACAATATATGTGTACTTTAATGTAATTTTTATTGTAATTTTTATTTTATTTTATTTTAAAGCAAAACAGTCATGTCAGGAATGTGCTTTGAAATATATATAAAATTGGAAAAATGAAGTGAGAGAAACAAGGAGATAGTTTGTGAAAGAGACACTCTAATTCCACAGCCAAATGGCAGTTCATTGCTGTTCCCTTTTTTCTGTCTGAAGAATCTGAAGAAAAAATACATAGGCAAATTTATTAATTTATTTTTTTTTTTGTTTACCTTCATTGTATTCTTTGCTTATCAGAAGCCTTTTGATGCCTGCACATCGGTCCTTAATATTACAGAGAGACACACCACGTGTCAAGAAATGCTTTGAAGCTGCCAGCATTCTTGAAAAGACACATATGTCTATGAGTATTTGGAGGGAGGTGCTCACACAGATCCTTTCTGCCACTTCCCCAGCATCTCGATCCTTATCTTTTGAGTGCATGAGACGGGTTTCCTCCCTGATGAACGGGTGTGTGCGTGTATATCAGAAGATGTGAAGATGTGGGTACACAGGGCAGAGGGGGGTGTGATCTCTACTCAAAAGCAGTCACAGTGGCTACAGAGTGTGTCATAGTGCCAAGAGTACTTTGAAAGACAGCCAATCAGACACCTTTGCCATGTGTCAGACAGAGACTCAAGGTGTCTGTCGATCAGATCCTGCTTTTTATGAGCTGCCAACACTTCAGGACATGTGTCAGGCAACATTAAACCTCTCAGGCCACTGCTCTGGAAGCTCAGAAGCTGCCAACACCATCTTGTAACAGATAAGATGTTAAAGAAGCTCTGAATTTATCAGTTTTTTCTGTGATAAAACAGGCATTTTGTATAAACAAGTAGCCAGTGATTGTACAATACAATAAAAATACATTACTACTAAAAAATTATATTTTTTCACAATTTAATCAATGAAATCTTCATAAAGTCAGATTTGGCGTGGTGTGAGTCTGCAGTTTGTCTGTGTATCATCTTTACTTTGTTTCTGTTCCTGTGTGTGCGGCAGTAATGTGAGTGTGTTCGCTGGCAGTGAGATAAGCACACTTACTGTAAGTGAATCACTCCCTCATGCACTGGCACGGACACATGGGCACAGCCGTGGGTGAAGACAAAGAAAGGAGAGAACAGTGATGTCACATACAATGGAAGCTTTGGAGACAATGACATCACAGAAGAAACTATAGGATGGTAATATGCCTCATTATGGCTAATTAAATGCTCTATACAGTTTCTTCTGAACCCTATGTGCATCATTGTCAATGTTCAATGAGATTTAGTGTCCTTAATGAGATAGTTTGAAGTGTTCAGGGTTAACATCTGGTGATCAGGTCAGTATTATTGCATATAACTGTGTGTGTGTGTGTGTGTGTGTGTGTGTGTGTGCGTCAAATAAACACAAGGAAGTGCAGAGTGCAACCTCCTAAATTATGGTTTATTCAACAATATTTAAAGAAGAATATAAACATACAAGACTTTGAAAACATCACAAACATTAACAAAGATGTGAACTCTGCAAGTGTAAAGTTAATGCTGCTAAATATTGTGATATTTGACTTTATTGAGGATCACTTAATAGTGATTATGCATGCAAGGCTATGCCATCCCTAAAAAATAAAATAGTATTTAAAATACTTTTATTTCAAACTAAGTATATTTCTATTAACATATTTACTGTTATATCACTCAAGACTTCATGATATACAATTATAATTCAACTTTATTTGGAGTACTATATGTGCGCAATGCACATTTCTTAACATTAAGCCTAAATGTGTTTTAATGTAATTTTGATAAGGGTTATAAAAGTATTTAAAAGCAAGATATTTAAAGTGAACCTGAAGTTACAGTTATACTTGCAATAGTTCCAGTTTAGCACAATCAAATATACGTCGGTATATCTTTAGTTACTTCAGCACCACTTCCGCACATTTAAAGTGCATTTAGTACAAAATGAGTTGTTCCAATTTAGCACACTTTAATTATACCGGTTTAGTATACTAAAACTACAATTGACGGGTATTTGTATTAAGTACATAAATATGTAAATTTATTTGTAGTATACTTAGTATGAAATAAACGTATTTCAAATACATTTTTGTATATTTATTTTTCACAAGGGATCATAAGAAAACATGTAAAAAAACAGTAATTAGCCTACTGACATATTTGTATTCTATTGAATTGTATAGTAATAATAATACATTTAATAAAATAATATTTTGTCTTTATTTGTCATTTTATTAATAGTACTTTATAAATATTTATTAAAATAAATTAATTTATCTGAATAAAGCAGTTAGCCACAAATGGATCTGAATAGGCCTTAACACTGGCTAAGGATTCGTTTGATTCCTAATGTTTTGCTGTCTGTGAGTAGGTGAGAGTATGACACCACCTCCTGCTGTTTGGCACTTCAGGTCACACAGTGGCATCTTGAGACCGAAACAAAGGGTTTCCAGCGGTTCCCAGGGGCCAGCAAGGCCTGAAAGGGTCAATCCATCACCGCCCCTTTGAGATTTCACGCTGCTGGGTCACCTCTGGAGGGAGTCATACAAACATGTGTGTTAGTTCTTGCTGCAGATTACAGTTGAGTGTGTTTGGGATTCCTTGTAGATCTTCTGATTCAGTGGAATATTTTCTCTCTTTGCTCTAGCACTGGATAATGGAGAACAGATGGGACTGTTAACTCGAAGGAGACATGGCAGCTTTATCTTTTTTTGTGCTCTCTGATAAGAAAGCAACCCACAATACTAAGCTGCATGAGTGCATGATTTAACAAAATCTAGATTATTACAATTTTAATGGCATCATATTCCAGATCAGCTGTGACTTCCAATGTTAGCAATAAAGACAATGAAGGTTTCTGGAAAACAAGTCAAAATCCGGTTTATAAACGCAGTGAAGTTTTATGAATCAAGAGAGACTGAGACAAATGATAGCACACAGAAAATTTAAATGAAGTTCCAACCTTGCATGATTTCTCTGATTTCTTCTGTGGAACACAAAAGGAGATATTCTGAAAAAATGTACTGACCAGCCTCCCATATAATAGAAGTAAATGAGATCTGGGCTGTCAAGCTCCAAAGTGGTTTGTACCAATAACGTATCGTATATAATCTTAATCATTTCATAAAATCATAATCATCTCAATCTTAATATTGTATTCCACTGCACGCATCCATTCAAATATCATGAATTTATGGAACATGTCAAGTTTGACAATAATGTAATGTGATAAATCACATTCACAACACAACAAGTCAGATAATTTAGAAATGCAAATGAGGTATGAGGCATAAGAATGAGGGTGATGAAAAAGGATGTTCATTTTTGAGTGATCTGTCTCATTAAAATGACCATAAATTGACCTGAGAGACAAAAACAACAAAAATTGCATACTGAGCAATAAATGTATAGAAAATCCACCACACACAAAGTGTATATAGGCCTACTCATATGCACTCGCACACAGATGATGCTGAGTCAGACTCTGCTCTGTGGCTGAAATCATAAAGGTCACATTATAATTGAGTTTGCATAATTTCTGTATGTCCAAAATTCATTAACCAGAAAAAATGTGCATAAATGACAAATTCTGAAATGACCTGGCAAAATATCTGCAATGAAATATCTTTATGGGTTTTATAGCCTCATTCGTGCCCATATAATCCATATCACCCATATAAAATAACTTTCTTCTACAAGGTGTCTTGTAATAGTTACATTGCCTGTCTGATATCACATTTATCTTACGCAGTAGCTCACATATGCACATATGCTCCAGTACTTGCTGACAGCCACACAATGAGCGTTTGGCGATTTTCTCTGCCTACAATGCAAAAGTGCAGAAGAATGCAATTCTGGGAAGAAAATTTGAAGAGGAGTGAACAGAAAGTGTGATGTAGCATTTATAAAGAGAGTTTTTATTCTGGAGTGCAGGGATGTAGGCAGGAGCTCGTCGTCTATGCGATGTAGGCAGGCTACTAAAGCTGGCAGGATTTGGGATATATATAGGGGTCTCTCAATACACAAATTATCTTTTACAAGGCTTATGTATTGCAATTAATTAATAATAAAAAGAGTATCAAGGAGCTTTAGCAATTATATACCAGTACCATTTTATTTAACAGATAGTTAGCAATTGGAAAATTACTTACTAGGCAGCTTCCTGCTGAGGTATACAGGCATTGCTGGGGGAGCAAAATGATCTTCCTGCTGATACTGTGTGTAGTTAGGCTCTCATTGCTTGCAGGTGAAATAATAAAGGCATCTGGGGCTGCCAGAGGGCTGAGCGGAGAACTTTGGAGTTGGTTAGTTTAAGGGAATAAAATGAACTCCCTACAGCAGGGGAAAGCAGTGTCAGCTTATTTAGTCATTTCGGTGTCATATATGAACTGGGGCAAGTGTCATATATGTGACACAGATCCTGAAGGGTGTTTATGTGCTTGTGAATATAGGCGCGTGCGTGTGTGTGTGTGTGAGAGAGAGAGAACTCAGCACTAAAGTATGAAAAACATGTAAGTGGGGAGAAAGTAGCTACATGTCCACCCACACATTCATTCCCTCGCGTGAAGAAAGTTCACTGCCTGAAGCGGATCCACAGCAACTGAAAAACTTCCCATCAACCAGTCTCTTTTTCTTACTCACTTCCTGCTTTACATTTTGGGTTCAGCATTAAATCCAAGTAACAAATGCAAAATCGATTCATAATGCATTGGCTGCTTAAATCTGAACCACATATTGATTACAAACATAAGTAACAGGATTCACCACATCAAACATGTATGAGTGTGTATGTGTATGTAGTTCAGGTATACCTTACATTATGGGACAAAAAGTCCCCATAGCAATATTCAAAATCCCTGTCCTTGTGGGGACTTTTTTTCCCCTTTGGTCCCCATGACAATCATACAGAAAGATCTTTTTTAAATATTTAAAATAGCAGATTGTTTTGTGTGAGGGGTAAAGTCAGGGAAAGGGGATAGAAAATATAATATACTTTATATATATATATATATATATATATATATATAATATTACATTATACTTTGTATAGTATAAAAACCATCACGCCTAAGAGTCCCCGTAAACAGCAAGAATGTGTGTGTGTGTGTGTGTGTGTGTGTGTGTGTGTGTGTGTGTGTGTGTGTGTGTGTGTGTGTGTGTGTGTGTGTGTGTGTGTGTGTGTGTGTGTGTGTGTGTGTGTGTGTGTGTGTGTGTGTGTGTGTGTGTGTGTGTGTGTGTGTGATTAACTTTCCTCTTAACTAAACTAGCCATAAGCTTACAAGATTCTTGAATCATGTCAGTTAATTGTTTAAGGTCTGTGTAATGTACATTTCTCTGCTGTGAAAATACAATATATACAGTATTTGTGTAATATGGTAATTCATTATGCAAAAATGCAGCTGCTGAATCTTTTTTTTAATGGCTGCGTTTTACTGAATTTTAACAGAAAGCTAAAATATTAATAAAATAAATAACTAATAATTAACCAAATATATACATACACATACATACATACACACAAAAGTATTCTGAACATTTACTGTTGTATCGTCCTAAACTATGAGAGATGTTCATGCGAGTCGACACCTCACACAAGTTCAGCTGCTAATAGAGTCCCTTTGTCTTTGTCTGGCTACACAAATCATAAAGCTATAAAAGCATTCACTGTGAGAGTGGTTGTATTTCTTTAAAGGAGTGCTGGCTGAACATTAACACAGTGTAAAACAATTTGTCAAGGGAATGCCAAGGACAGAGACTTTTCCAATCCTGTTGAGTTTCCAGTCTAGCAACATGGAAATACTGAGCGACTGCTGCCATTAGACTGAATACTGCCATTACTGCAGACAGAGAGAGAGAGTTTGCAAATACAGGTCACTGAAGCTGTTATAGAACCTCAGTCTTCTAGACAAAATAATCATACAATGAACGCTTTCGGATTCGAGGACCTCCATGCAGGCTTTTGTCGCTTTGCATTGGCTTAAGTTTGAGCCGACTATCTTTACCAGGCCATGTGGACATCTGTTATGTTACAATTAGTGTTATTCTGTAGCTTCTTTTTCCACTGGACTGCTGAGTCAGAGGAAGCACAGACTGATTATTCTATTACTCTGAACAAACAAAAGTCACTCTGGAAGATGTAATTACTCTGATGAATGTTCTGTCCTCTCTCTTGCTCTTGCCATTTATTGTCATCACTTTAGTCCCTGTGTCCTGTCTCCATTCACACAGAAAATCACATCTAGGAAATTATTGGAGAAACTGTAAATATATTATGCCTAAAAATAAAAAAATAATAAAGAGGGACAGGGTAGACATAAAGAGTATAACGTCTAATATCCATCTATAATATCTGTAAAGCTGATTTGATACAGGCACCTGAATCACTCAAATGAAATCAGATCACAAACACATGATTGGACACGTCAGATAATTATTAAATGTCACATGCTTCATTATACATGTCAGAAACATCATGTCAAGTACTTCAAGCTTTTCTCAAATAGACTTTTCTCCATGTTTTAGAATGCCTTTATTCTATTTTAACCTGAAATGTCGATACATGAGGATAAATGCAGCTGTCAAACTCATGTTAATCCCCAAATCCAGGTCCTGAGGCAGACATTTTGTCCTCTTTACCACCTTCTCTATCTATGCTCTTCAGATCTCCAGCTGCTGTCTAAACACAGAGAAGAAGAGCAGAGATGCATCAGATACCTTCTCAAAGGAAGGTGAAACACTAGATCTGTCACATGAGTTTATTGGGCATGATTGCGTCTTTCTTCACATGTTTGACCATTAACACACCTACAGATTTCTTTCTTCTGCCTAGCCCTAGGAGGACCACAATGTGCAGCACAGCAGGAGGAGGTGTCTGTTTGTGTCAAAAGAAGGGTATGCATAAACATATCATTAGCTTACTATAAAAACAAAAGAAGTCAATGGAAAGTTCCCATCATGACAGAAAAGCAAATATGCATGTTTACAGAAAGATGAAGGCTCAAAGTGTAATATCTCCCTGTGGTGGTCTCTGTTTGCCAGAGATCCAATTCTCTTAAACACACACATTCCTCAAGGGCTTGGGGGCTTATGACGAAAATCTGAATTCACAGGTCATCCAATTATTTTTTTAAATGTTGAAATGCTGCATTTCCCTCTGCAGCAGTTATTTCAGATAAGTTATACTGTCTTGATCACTCTATAACAAACGTATACCATCAGGCTGTTGCTATGCAGTTCTTTTAGGGACCATTAACACAGAAGGAGTCTTAAAAATGTGTGGACACTGCGCCAATGAGTCTAAAAGAACAGAAGGTCACGAGACACATTTTTCAAAGTTGAATTTTAAAAACACGATGCTCTTTCTAAACACTAAAAAGCAGACAGAAGAAAGAGCAAGTGTCAAAGACTTCAGTCCAGTTCATGTTTACATTGAAAACCAGTTAGAAAGCAGCTTAGTAGAAGGCAAAAATGTTGTGTGAACCGCCCCTACCGTGTTTCTATGTAGTTGCCAGGGTTTTAAAGGGATAGTTTACACAAAAATGTACAATTCTGTCATAATTTACTCACCCTCGGGTTGTTCCAGTAGTTTCTTTATTCTGTTGAACACAAAAGAAGATATTTTGAAAATGTTGGTCAGCAAACAGTTGACCATAGCCATTGAAGTGAATGGCTACCGTTAACTGTTTGTTTGCCAAGATATATTCTTTTGTGTTTTTTGGGGGAACTATCCCTTTAAGTCCAAGGGATTTTAGCATGTTTTGGCACTCACTAATCGCTTAGAGAGAAAAATCATATCTCTCGTAGCACAAACTGAGCAGGCCAAGCTACAAATCAAAGTAAAATATGTATAGGGTTAGGGTTTTTTTCACATCTCTGTATCTTCTAGGTTGAGTAATATCAACAGATGTCTTTGCAAGCACAACTATGTTTTTATAGAGAGAGTATGCTATATAGTAAGGGGGCTGTTCATGCAGAACATGTTGTTGCATTCCACTGTGTTGTTATTTAGTTGTTTTTTCATATAAAAGTGCTAGATGGACATGATTGACACGGCATGACATAACATTCTAAAAATAGTCAAGTTAAAAGTTCAACTTTTTGTTGAAAAAAGACACTAAGATCCAGTGAATACAGTAGGTGTACATTTCTACGTATTTGCGATCTATTGCAAACATGAGCTGAAGAGAGAGGGAAAAAATAGCTCCTAAATTCCAACGTGTCCAATGAGTGCCAAAGAAATTAGCTGTCACATTGCATGCCAAGAAAAATGGCTGGGGGGCACTTCTGGAGAACACTCTGAGGCAAAGAAACAAATGTGCATGAAAAGGACTTTGTCTGTTGTGAAATCTCCATCGAATCATGTCAGAGTATCCTGGCACATAGCCATAAAGATGAAATACAGACCCAGTTCTTCTTTTACAGTCCACTACAGTGTGAATCTCCGTACAGAGACATCCTTCAAAATAAGACCGTTTGAAAGCAGGGAGCTAAAGGAAAACATGAGGAGATGATGCTGGCTGCTTATAAGAGAGTGACTTGGCAAAGCTGGATTCACCACAGCCAAGCTGAGCACGATTCAGCACATGCTTCTCTATCATTTCTTTTATGTCTCATTTCGGCTTTCTCGTACCCATACATGGCTGCAAATGCTCTCTCTGTGTGTGCGGAGGAGAGGGAAAGTAAAAGGTAATGATGTTATACTCCCAACATGCTCAGACACCTCATCATTCTTCATCTGCTATTGTTTGCAGTCACACAAACGCATGTATCCTATTGCACACACACAGTTTCACTCATACCATGAGGCTATGAGATCGTAAAACACGGTGCTACTGCACTACCCTGATCACCAAAGTACAGCAAAGTCTCCATTCAAAATCTCTCACTCACACATTCACACTCATCCTCTCCTGATTCTAACCCTACAGAAGAGCACCTCTCCATCTCTGGAGAGAAAGTCTCTATAGCAACCCCTCACCTGTCCTCTCGCTCCATGTCTTCAGGGATAAGATATCAGGAAAGAGTGTGGTGGTGCAATGTTTCATTTACAATACACACACTTTGAGATTTCCTGCTTAAAAGCATCCCTCCACACGATAATGTATACATATTAATAAGTAAGACTTCAGTATAGAGTCCAATTCTCACTATTAACTAATTGCTTATTAGCATGCCTTATTTTATTGGCTGTTTATTAGTACTTATAAAACACATATTCTGCATTCCTACCCAATACCAAAACGTAACAACTACCTTACTAACTAATAAAGTGTGACCTATTAATATTATTGCAATATTAGTCAAATGTTGCTTTCATAATAATTTATCTAGAAATCGATCTAGAAATAAAGTATTGTTCAGATGTTTGAGGTCAGTAAGATTTTCTGGTAACACTTTATTTTAGGGTCTCTTAAGTTGCTTATTAGCATGCATATTATATTAGCCATTTATTAGTAGTAATAAAGCACATATTAATGCCTTACTCCATTTGATCTTATTCTACATCCCTAATTCTACCCAATACCTAAACTTAACAACTGGCTGATGAAAATTCAGCTTTGCCAAAAATAGTTATTTTAAGTAGTAATAATTCTAAATATGACTATTTTTCATTACTCGACCCCAAACCTTTAAACTGTACAGTAATTTTATATTATCAGCATATCAATTTGAGCGAAAAGTTGAAAATATACATACATTTTTGTAAACTTTTAAACTCCACAAGTTAAAAAAATATATATATTTAAAATAAAATCGTAATGTTAGAAGAAATGTCCAACACATGGCATTCATTTTGACTACCCATCTACAATTACATCAAAGCTTTTTTTTCTCTTTCTTTCCAAGGAACCAGCAAGAAAGTGCATGATGCAGTACATTGTTATTACCGTAGGTAGTAAATGACACAATGAATACGATTTAGTGCTTTTTGCAGTACAGAGAACATGTTAAGTGCAGTTAGGTATACAAATGCAGTGTTTAGCTGAGCTCTAGATCTCTTACAGAGCCACAGATGATTTGTGAGCACCGCTAAAATTAAATGTCAGAGGAGAAATTATGCTGCATGTTGGAACAAGACAGTTTCACAGTACTGATCATGACAAAGTACCTTTAGTAAAGGTACCAGCTTTAAGAAATTACTGATAATGTATGTGTCAGACAAAAAGGAGTGACAAACATTATCCACCGCAGGAGAGCTCAGGCATATTGATGCCAAGACACACAAAGAACAAAGATGCCCTCTGCTGGTAAAAAATAAACTACAGCTATACACACAAAAGTAGGGCAGATCTTTTTTTTTAATAAGATTAAATCTGATAGCAGAACTGAACAGAAAATTAATAGTACAAGCACTCAGACAAGAATGATAGAGGTACAGACATCAGTTTATTTCATTTATTACAAGAATTCAATAAGAAAAGGCAGTCAGAAACATGACAAACAAATGTGCATATTCAATTACAAAAGACAGACAATGATTAACAATCAGAATTAACAGGCACATTTTGGTAATAACATTTGTGTAGTTCACAATGTGTTTTTTTGGTAAGAGGCGTTGTCAAAATAACCAGCATATAAATGTGGCAAAAAGTCTTTTGACTGCTCTAAATATAATTTTGTGGGAAAAGTTTCAAAAATTCCATATAGACATGATAATAATTCAAAAATACAAACAGAATCGTGATTTCATTTTTAGAACTGGATTTTCATGATCATACTCAGACTATACATACACATCAACATAAATAACATAAATATACATACATGCACAACTAAAGCCACATTTAAGGCATCATATTAACATTCAAATATCTTATGATGACAAAGAATTATTAAGGCAGTAACAAAAGAAAACTGCTTTTTAAAAGAATTTCTAATACATAAACACAGCTGTGAACGACAACAAGAGTTTGTTTTCTTCAATGTTATGCACAGATGCAAGAGCAACAACGGCCTGAAGAGTTTGAGAACTCACAGGAGTACAGTAAATACCAGTGTATAAAAACTTGCATAATCTACATTTGTCATGGATAAAATTGTAGTTTATAAACACAAGCTTTTTGTACTGTTCATAAACTCATGTAAACACTTTGTTCCTCCCATCAAACACTACATCAGGCTGTTAAACGATGTGCTTGTCTTGCTATTAGCAGAGAGACAATAATAATAAAATAACAAAATCACATCCTTAGCCCTCATTCCTCGTAGCTGGGTGGACAACGTAATATTAAACACTACGAATTGTGACACTACATGACACAAGCTTGATTTAGCTCTTCAGCAAGCAACCAATGAAGCAGAATGAGTAACAGATTATATTTATAGAGCGGACAAACCCTAGGAAGTGACTAGGCCTAAGTGTCTTTAATAGGAGACACAGTTGATGGTGAACAGTCAGATACATTATATTTCTAGTTGACTGGCAGGCCATAGACATGATTTAAATATTCATTCCAGCTTAAGACAAATTTGAAAAAAAAAGTGTTGAATTATTGTCCAGCATTTATAACAAAATAAAATAAAAAAACCCAGAAGGAAAAATATACGGACCAGCAGGTGTCACTGTAACATAGTTTGGGAGCCACTGTGTAGAATTCAGTAATTAAGTCATCCAGCTAAGACCCCGTTTCCTGGCCTCTTTATAGAAGGGGGAAAAAGCAACGACAGCATGATCACAACAGAGACGGCTTAATTTAGGTCTGGAAAACTGGCTGCAAAGTTTCATTCATTTAGTCAAGAGGGTAAACTGTGGGATCCCTGGATTGTAAATGGAAAACAAAACCCATAGCACTTAACTTTATCTCTGATTTGCAAGCTTGATCAAAACTCTCGAAAAACATCCTGAGAATCAGATCTGAGAGGGGAGTGAGCATATCGTCTGGGTTTTCAGTAAAGGAGTTAATGGTTTTGTACATTTTAAACATTTCTTTGATGCAATGACCTGGTTTTGGCTAATCTGTTAATACAAGGCTTTATGACTTGCACCTGATTGCCTGCTCCTGAAAAAGAATAAATAATCTAGAAGGAAAAGAGCCAGTAATGCATGAAGTCAAAAGCACACATGTAGAGGTTTGGGTAGGCAACCTATATTTAGTTGGTATCCAAAACTGGATAGCTGTCCCCACAAATAGGGCTCTAAAATGAGCCAACTCTGTCCTCATTCATCTAAATGAGCATGGGCTGTGGTAATATGATATATAATATAATATAAACAGGAAGGCAATATGTTCCTAACCATTATGGAGAACTAGAGCAGCGAGAATGGATTAGGCTTGTGATGGCTGCATAGAGTGTTCAAACACGTCTGTTCACTTTAGTATAATGCAACAGAATTCTCCTACAGAAAGAGAGACCATATTTTATCAAAAATGATCGACAGATATATATGCTCAGGTGTGCTGGGTATCGTCTGTGCTATGTTCAGACCAGCTGAACTACATTTCCCACAATCCTCAGCACCGCTGATCTCACAACCACAGACACTGTATAAATACTTGTAACATTATCAGCAGAATTTGATGACACAAAAAGTCAAGTCATTGGAATACTATGTGGGTAACAATTTAGAGCTACATTTGAAATATATACACATCTTAAGAGCTCATCATTGACCTTTGATATGAATTGAAGTACATAAAGATGCTAATTAAAATGACATTAGAACAATGGTAAAATGTTAAAGAGCTAGTTCACCCAAAAATGACAATTTGGTCATCATTTACTCAATCTCATGTTGTTCCAAACTACAGAAAACAAAAGACGTCCATATAATGAAAGCCAATGAAAAAAAAAAAAAAAACGTGATCCCACTGAAAAAAAAAATCAAGTTTTTCTGGTCACACGAACGAAAGAAAAGACAGAAAGTTAATCATGTCATGAAGTTGTGTAAATGACAGAATTAGCATTTTTGGGTGAACTATCCCTTTAAAGCAGCCAAAACCCTGGATCAGCAGTTCACTTACAGTTCAAGGCTGGGTCATTCAGCCAGGCCCAGATTTTAATCATATATTGAGGACTTCTGGGATGGACCAGCATCAGGCTGTTATAGGCACAGGCATTATTGCGATATTTCTCCTCGATATCAAAGGTCCTGAAGCCTTTGTGCTTCTCAGGAGCAAGGCCCAGTTTCTTAAGGCACATACCGGTGTAGACATCATCAATGGGGTAGAGGGGCACCAACCTCGAGACGTTGTGAAGTTTCTGAACCAGCTGTCCCGAGAACAAATAACCGCCCCCACCTGCATAAGCAGGGTACGTTCCAACGAACATGCTTTCAGGAATAAAATACTTGACCTTTTTGCCCCGGTGTGGACCAGCATTGGTAATCACATCTCCTACAAACAGTTCCTTGGCTTTGGCATGAGAAAGATTGCTTAGGAAGTCTATAATGCGGATGGTGTTAACAAAAACATCGTCATCGCCCTTGAAGACATAACTGACTCCAGGACAGCGGGTGTTCAGCCATTCCAGGAAAAGCACTTCCTTGATGGTGAGGTTGAAGAAAGTGTCTCTATAGTCCCATTGAAGAATATCTCCATGCATGGAGCTCTCATGGAGAAGCATATTTGAGAGATCAGGAAAGTGGTCCACCGTGGCTGCCTTTCCAAGAAGAAACAACGTAACGACCGTTCTGTTTGCAAGGCGGCCAGCTTTGCCCCAAGACTCACGGATGGCCTGACGTCGATCAAAGTGTGGGACTAAAGATTTAATAGCTAGGAGGAGGAACGGTGGGTCTTTGCATATATTTGGCTGATCCATCACGATGGGATAGGACCTGCAGTGCATATAAAGCAGAAAGTCCTTGAAGCGATCTGGCAGTGAGTTGTAATCCTTGACTTGGGTGGTCACCCTGAAGTCCGGCTCACAGGAGTCCAGATTGACCGTGTCGTTTAGCCAGTCTGGAAGCTTATCGATCGTGAAGTTGAGTTTTTCTAGGTTGTGATTGTTGATGTAGTTAAGCTGTTGCTGTCGGCGATTCCAGTAGGCGTTCCTGGGGAGATCTTTTGCCCAGAAACGCTTCGTGGGAACCAGCTGCTTATTTTTGTTGCCGTCGCCCTTCCCAGCATTGCGAGAGACCTCCACCACAATGAAGATGAACACCATTGTCATCATCACCATGACCTTCACCTTCCTCCGAGTTCCCTGCATGGTGTCGAGACTCACCACCTAAACAGCAGAGACAAAAAATAACAGATAAGGACATGTGAGGGACTACTTTCAGGACTACAGACTAAAAACTAACTAGGAAGCCATTGGTTCCTAAACTGTTATGAGCCAACGCGTGACTTTTTAGTTCACACATTCCAGATAGAGCTGAACACAGATGTGCTAAAGATGTGCTTGACTAACAGCACTTCACAAGATAATATCGGACAACTGCAAAGCTAGTTTCAATTATTTTTACTCGCCTTGCATTTAACATTTTTGTTCATATGGAAGAAAAAGGAACTATTCCATTATATACACATCTACATTTCTCTGAACACATTTCAAAGTAATTCGTCCAAACAGTTTCCATTTTCTAGGATAGATTCTTCAAATATCTCTCACCAGAACTGTTTAGCTGACAGTTTTCAGCTAAGTGTTTCTACTCAACCACATACCCAAAAAATGAATGCCACAAAGAGAACCATATGGCAAATTCTGTTGACCTGCTTGATGATAAAATGTGCAAAGCTTCAGAGTTTGTTTGTTCATATGTTGGCAACTAGTGTTTGAGTACTGCATGCTAATAGTAAGTGCAAATATCAATCACAGATGACTACTTAAGACATTGTAAGTAGAGAAGACAAACTAGCGGTGGACACAAAGACATCAGTTACTTGAAGGACTTGGCCCCATTTCAAGCTTGGCCATTTTAATTTTAGACCGGCATGCATGCTAAAATTAAACCACATGAACCTCTTTACATTTAACTCTATATGGGAGTTCACCCACAATTGCATAAAGAACACTTTATTTGGGACGACTTTAAATCATTATGCCATTTAAATTTCCAACAATATGAGAAATGTTTCATTTCAGACAATTCACACTTATTGAAGACTAATATTACTTATTTTATTAAACCTGAACATGTCATTTTCTCATCCATCTTTTGCTTCTCTTTCACCATCTCTTCCCTCTTTCTCTCATTTCTTTGCTTTTGTCTCCCAGCAACCCCTCTGCTCTGTTTCACATGGTTTATCTCATTTATTCAACTCCACATTTTTCAGTTCAGCTTACTTTTCCATTCTCTTTCTGCTCTATCCTAGCCCACTTTCTGCTCACTCCCATCTTATTCTTTGTAAAACACACACCCTTCGCTGTAACTGTCTAAGGGATACCAGTATAAGGCGTAGTATTTCCTATGGAACAGAGATGAATGAGAGTTTAGAGGTAGTCTAGCGTTGCAGGTACGACAAAGGACTACATTTAGAGTGGCCTCGAGGGCCAGCTGGCCTCTGGAATCAGTGGTGATTTAAAGACTACATATGAGCCAGTCAATGACAGAGAGTCATTGATTTCCAACAAGAAATGCCATTATCTTTATGTTTTGACATTAAAAATGTATAATGTCCATATTCCTGAATTAAATTATGAACCATTTAAAGGTATTTTAGTAAATGATGACTAAACATTGTATATAACAAATGATACGATAAGAATATTCTTTTCTCAGGGCCATGTGTACCTGTTTACCTGTGCACAGGTGAGACTGTGGAGGGTCCAGGTGTATGGTGCGCAGGTGCTAGAAATTGTTTTTAGCCCATCCTGACAGAGTAATAGAGCGAATCACAGAATCAGGAATGATGTGGAGAGGAAAACCAGATCTGGGGAGAAAGAAAAACAAACATGTTTTGCTGCTCCTATAATAATGGACACATGGAAGGTCTGAGGGAACATACGAGCCTGAAACAGCAAGAATAAACAGAGTCTGTTCACACTTGAGGATTAGTCCAGGTGGTCTTATCTCAATTATTTGTTGGCCTTGCTTGAAATAACTAGCAGAAAAATACCACTTATCTTTGAGTGACTGAAAATCTGGTGCGAGTACTACTTTTCACAAAGGCAGATTGAGCTCTAAAGCTAACCAAATTCTGAGATTATTAGCAAATAATTCTCTCTTCCACTGTGAGTCCACCCAAATGTCTTCATATTTACAATGCAAATCACTGACAAGTGACAAATTGAAATGGAAATAACTACTGAAAACCCACATTTAATATATTAGGCTTATGATTTTTTTAATAAGAACATTACAACTGTTGACAATTTTTTTTCATAGATTTAGATTTCACTGTATGTATGCATGTATATAATGTACACGCATACATACATGTGTGTGTGTGTATATACACACACACACACACACACACACACACACACACACACACACACGTATATCAGGGGCCGTTTCAATAAGGAGGTTTAACCAACTCGGAGTTAATACTTGAACTCTGAGTTGACTTACCCTGAGATGGGAAACTCAATTTTCGGTTTCAGAGCGGCTGAATTGTGTTAGTTTATTTAACTCCGAGTAGGTTGACTGAGTTTAGCACGTGCACCACGACTATGAAAAGTCCTGATCAGTGGAGCAAATTATGATTCACCATGGCAACAGCCAACAGTTAAATGCGTAACTTTGATTCTTAACTGTCAATAATCAACTTAATAACTTATAATATCAGAGGTGAAAACTGTAAATTATTGAACTAATATTCATTTTAATGGTTTCCCATGGACCAAAAAAATGGAAAAAGACAAGAACGAGGCAGCAGCTAAAAATTAAGTATAAAAACACAATTCAATCAAGGTAAAGCTTTAAGTATGAAAGGTTCATGGGTGTAGACTAAAGTGACTTTACAAACATTTGACATTTAACTAACCCTAACCGTCAAAATCTCATACCGTTACAACCCTATTACACGCTGTTATCCCTTAACAGTTCCTACTCTCATAAAATACTCGCACGGCAAGTTGACTTTTAAGCCTTAATTTAACTTTCAACAACAGATATTTCAGCACAATGGATATTTTTGCGCTGAATAGCCTTTTAATTGACTCCCTCTCTGTGTTCCGTCTGACGCGCGTGCACGCGCCCGCCCGGTGCTCATTCTGTATTTTAAACTTAACACAGGATGTCAGGACGGACAAAATGGAAATGCTTGCATGAATCTGTGACATTTATAGATAATGATATGATCGTAAACTGAAAGTTTTTGCACTGAGGACGCACACGCATCTGTCAAAGAGCCTGACAGGGCAAGCTATTACGCTAATGCATTAAAATAAAGAATTCTCATGTTTTGGGCAGCTTGGATCACGTACTTCTCCCGCAGCATCTCATTCGGTTTCCTTCACTATTTTTAGATGCATTTTGTTGATAGAAATGCGTTATTCACTGCTGTAATTTGACGCAACTGGCTGAAGTTGGACGCGCACTGTGGGCAGACCCGACTAATCGATAATGAGAATCGTTGTCGATGATTTTCATTATCGATAATAATCAATTTTATCGATTAGTTGTTGCAGCCCTAATCACAGTTCATAGAAGAGGCCTGCAGAACCTTCAAGATTTGAAGACTGTGTGGAAGAATGGGCCAAAATCACGCCTGAGCAATGCATGCGACTAGTTTCTCCAAACAGGAGGCGTCTTGAAGCTGTCATTACCAATAAAGGCTTTTGTACACAGTATTAAATACATTTCAGTAGTTGAATACTTTTTCCCTGTGTCATTCCATTTTATTACACAACTTGATTTCTGAACTTATTTGTTTTGTTTTCTTTGTTTGTAAGGATTACTTGGGTTGTTACTGACATCTGGTGAACATTTCATGTTAACAGCACCTTTATAAATATATTTAATAGGAAAATGGTGACATGTTCAATACTTATTTTAACCGCTGTGTGTGTGTGTGAGTGAGTGAGTGAGTGAGTGATGAGTGAGAGATTTATTTCTATTATATATGCACAAATCATTTCTACATCATAATATATACATATAAATTATTTTATGTTATAACATTAACATAAAATATCAATATTTTGTTGAAAGAAAAACAATAATAATTGTCATAAACTACAAAATGTCTAAACGTTCTAAACATTTCAAAGCCACGTCCAGGGCATAAAGTACTTTTGAGGGTACTGATGACAACAATCCAGACATTTAGTGCGTTTGCTCCTCTTCTCTCTGATCGTAAGTGCACCAAGTAGCTAAAGAGTCCCCATGAAGTGAAGTCTCTTATTAATAATTAACAGTACATTTGCTGTGTAAACAATGAACTGAATCGCTCTCCACCTCGCATCAACAGACTAAAGTCTCACACTGATGCTTTCACTAGCCCTTTACACATGGTTCTGACTCTGCCCACATTTTTTGGTTATGTCCATATTCAGTCTTTTTGGGGAAGGGCGGGACAGTTAATATCTAGGGTAATAGGCTTTAACATAGATGTGTCACTGTTTATGTTTGTAGGGGTCACTCCAGAGGGTTTGAATAAGTCTCTTGAAGATGTTTTTAGTTGAATGCAAGAAAGCAGTAACTAAATGTTGGCTCAAGAGAAGCACTCCCGATATGTTCTAAGAATTGTCAGTCAAATACGCTCTATGGAAAAAAAAATAACCTTCTCTCGCCAGTAACAGAAGAACAAAGGGTAAAATTATTGAAGAAAATTGGATTGTTATATACTTCAAACAATTAATGACTAGACTTCCAAAGTGCACTTCAACTTCTATCTGTAACATGCGGTTCCTGATTTCTTGTAAGACCTCGTGTAACTGTTGTCGTTAATTGTTGTTATTTTATTACTGCAATTAGGGCTGTGCGATATGACGATATATATCGGATGGACAAAATAAAAAGTCTATCATTTCATATTATGTTCTATCGTTTATTTCGTGATCTATCATAGATAGATAGATATAATTAACACAGTGAAGTTTAATTAATTGACGTAATTATGTAGGCGTTTTTTATTTATTGTAGTTTTTTGTCCTATTGCTTGCTATTAGTTTCTTATCCTTATTTCATCACTGACTGTTTATTTATCTTCAGTGAGGTTGAGTTTTTTTTCTCTCTCTCTCTTTAGGCTTGTATTAGTTTGAGATTGACATTGGTGACAAGGATTATGAAAATTCTATGGTATCAAAGATTTTAATATAATAAAAACCTTTTTAAAAGAAAAAAATCACTATATGGTGATATATATTGTTATCGTGATATAAAATTAGTCATATCGTGATATGAGATTTTGGTTCATATAGCCCACCTCTAACTGCAATACTTTTTTTTCTTTTTTCTCTGTGAATGCGAGTGTCTCCTTGTAGATATTTTGGTTTACGTCCTCTATTTGGGTGTCCTAAAACAGAAAATCTGTCAAAAAATATAAGAAACAGTTTAACTAAATTATCTGTTCACTTTAACAATCTAGCTCATCTGTGCAAAATCCAAAGCAGAAACCATTACAACTAGGCAATGCCAAAAAATAGGACAATATAGCATGCGGTGGAATATTTTGTGCTACTGCTTTACATTTACATTTATGCATTTAGCAGACGCTTTTATCCAAAGCGACTTACAGTGCATTCAGGTTATACATTTGTTCTGTCAGTATGTGTGTTCCATGGGAATCAAACCCACAACCTTTGCGCTGCTAACGCAATACTCTAACCACTGAGCCACAGGAACATTTAAATTGCTTTGGATGCATGGGTAAAGAGTATTTATTTGTATTTTTGCACCAGCTATCAGCAGGCTGGATGGATTTAGATTTTTTACGTGTGAGAAAAGGTGAATGTAAAATGTCATGAGAATTTAAAAAGCCTCCTCGACATGTCCAGAACAAGTCAAAACAAGGAAGAATCCGTTGTTCTGTCTTAAGGCAAAACGCAAAGCAGAACCTAGTTTACTATAGCTGCCAAGAAACTTGGGTTTAAAAATGCATTTATTCAGAATTCAACTGATGTGCGGTTACAGGTGTGCATTTAATGGTTGTTTTCACAATTTAAGAGATGGAACTATGGGTATTACATTAGCTTTCCTGTCTTTACTCAATTTTTATGAGTTATGAAGCCATTTATGTACTGATACAGACTTATTCTCTTGCTTTGGCAAGTTTTAAATAAAAAGAGAAAATCCAAATTTAAGTATTTAATTCACTCATTATGAAAAACTGCCATTAAAACACTTAAATGGTAACCCTAAAATTGACATATGGTTCAACAATTAATGACCCAAGAGAACACACAGAAAAGGTGCACGCTGTACAAGACTAAACAGAAAATAACATAAGTCCAACAATATGCAAAACTGTACAGATGACGTGCTGAATAGGAAAATGAACTATTTTGTAAATGTCTCGAGTTTCAATCGTTTCCTGTTGTCAGTGGTCAATGATGTATTGTTTATGCTCAAACCACGTTTACCCTCAATGCATTTGAACCTGTATCTAACGTAGTCATTTTCTTAAACATTGCATAGTTTGGTGAATGGCTTTTGAGGATGAACGGGTGTCACGCATCTGACAAACAAATTTCAGATGAATTTGTAGAAACATCTCAAAGTTTGAATGGATGCGTTGTGCTTACCAACACTTTTAAAACGTCTATTTATTTTGCCAACCAAACTAAGCTAAATACAAAAATAAAAAATGCTGCTAATTATGTACTGCCCACATACCCAATAAATAGACCAGTGACCAAACTGTTTTAGTCAACAAATCAGTACATATGAACAAGAAACCAAGAAGCAGAACCAATATGTAACACGTGTGTGCCTGCATGTATGAATGAATGAGAACAGAGCACACTATGTATAGCTCCAGTTAAGATTAAAAGCACTGTCTATACACCCACTCACTGAGGATAATTTCTGTTGTAAGAGATGAATAATGATGTTTGGGGTTAAACAAAAAGCAAGCCAGCCACTCTGTGATGAACTACCTGGGCACAGGTGCATGGAGACTGAAAAACATTTACGTGAATGAAATCATTTTTAAGAGTGCATCTCTAAAAAATGGTCACAAACTCATTTCTGTATAGGTCAAACACCCTCAAAACATGATCACCAACACACTGACACAAAGATGGACAGAAAACAATGCGATTAAAACAACAGGTCCAAATGACTAAGCATTATTCCATATGTAATATTACAGCCATATGTCATTTTTGGGTGACCATTTAAGTGTTTTAATGGCAGTTTTTCATAATAAGTGAATTAGCATATATATATATATATATGTGTGTGTGTGTGTGTGTGTGACCCCCTCTGTGAAAACACAGCTAAAGTCATTTTTTTGTGATTTGCTGTTTTCTACAAAAAATCATCCTTCACATGGTAAAGAACATTCTGTGAATATATAACCTTTATATCTTTAATATTGACCGAGTAAGGTCATGTCAAAGATTTAAATTAATGGTAGAAATCAAACTTTGATGCTTGTTATCTCATAATTAGATGTTGAGACTTTAGCCTGGATTTCACAGAGAGGGTCACATATACATATATATATATATATATGTGTGTGTGTCAAAAGATGATAGTCATCTTTTAAAGACATTACCTCACCGACCCACAAACTATATGTGTATGTGTATATATATATATATACACACATATAGTCTGTGGGTCGGTGAGGTAATGTCTTTAAAAGATGACTATCGTGCTGTTATAAAGACTGCACTTATTTGATAAAAACTACAGTAATATTGTGAAATACATTTTCAATCTCAAATATCTTATCTATTTTAATACATTTTAAAATATAATTTATTCCTGTGACTTTCAGCAATCATTACTCCAGTCTTCAGTGTCTCATGATCCTCCAGAAATAATTTGAACATGCTGATTTGCAGCTCAGGAAACATTCCTTATTACTATCAATTTTGAAAACAGATGTGTTACAAAGTATTTGTGAAATGTTCTTTTTTTCTGATGAATAGAAAGTTTCACAAACACTTTTGATCAACTGAATGCTTTAAACTTTTGAATGGTAGTGTATTTGTGAAGGAAGAAATGGGAACAAAAATGATCTACGCTTATCTTTTACATATACAGCTTGGCAATGTGAAACAATAACAAGGCCATTACCAGCCCATCTCCCCTTCAATAGTATAATGTATCTGAAGTCTCTTTAGGCACCGAGCAGATTTCCTGGAAGAGGGTGAATTCTCAATCACTGAAACTAATTATGTGGGGTGGAGTTTTCCCATGTGGCGACTAAATGGAAAACAAGTGACCAAAACACAATGACATGAAAGAGTGTGAGAGATCTTAAAGGACACTTCTGAGGAACGCCTCTACATTCAGGAAGCCCCAGTAAGAAACTGACTGACTGCAGGTTTCTCCTCAAAAGACAAGCCTATACATCTTTAACACATTCTGTAGGTTACTTTAAAAGTGCTTATGTTTAAATGGGTAAAACGAGACTAACACATTAAGCTTACATTGAAGGACATCCCTTGAGTCATCATGGAACTGTATAACGCGTCTAACTCCAAGGGATTTACCCTAGTTAGTCAAAAACCCCACTGACACACATTGTGCATACCTGGTCTTCCTACTCCTGCTCATCATGCACAATGACTTGAGAAGTACAAGAACAGTAAACATGTGCTCCTTTATTACTTCTAAAAATGTTTTGAGTGCTAAAATTTAAGCAACATTTAAAATACAAAGGAAATCACTTCAATTTTTCCAAGACAAATTCACTGCCACAACCTAAATAACCTAATCTGGGGGTTGTGCTATAAGCTCAGGCACATACTTGAAGACTGTAGGCTACATTTCCTAAGAGCATGCAATCTCCCTGTTATCAGGATAACATTCTACACACTAGTGAAACCCAGGCAGGAATGAAACTCGTTCGGACTCCATCGTTAAAACCGTTTGTTAATGAGGAAGGACAAGCGGTAAATGGTTACCACTAATAATGTTAAAGCAACATGTGCTGTCTTTCTCAATGTCCAAGTGTCATGCAATTCAACGGATAGGCCTAGTTCCCCAAAAAACTAAAATTCTATCTGCTTAAATGTCACATAAGAGGCTTTACTTAGAGCTTCTGCGATCACTAAACAGGACATATGAGTGTGAAACTATAGTACAGAAAAGTTGTACAATGAATAATAATAGTCTTTGTCAATGTTTCCTTTTGAGTGCTCAAAAGATCATTATAACAAACATGAGTACTTGGGGAGGTCAAATGATTAAAACATATTTTTAACAAATATGAGGAGAAAAATAACACTGGTACATTAACAATAATAAAATACCAATGTTTTTGAAAAAAAACAAAGTAATAATATTACAACGCAAATCTACAGGCGATCTTGACCGTGGTAGTCAGAATGTGTCAGAATCCAAATTGTGCTGTAACAACGCACTAAAAAACATGGATGCATAAAGAATTTACAACATTATTATTCATCATATAATAATGTATAGAACAGATTGGCTCTGCAAATATTGCACTTAACTGTAATTTAATTATCTAAAGACATTAATGCACAAAGTTTCGCATTAGTTTTCTGGTATGGCATGCTTACCCAACACCAAGCAAAAGTGCCACCATAACAATCATAAAAAATAAAAATACAGTTTCATGACTGGTCATTACTGTTACTTCCATACGGAACGGGAACAGTTTGAATACATTTCAAACAGGTCTTAAGAAACATTACTGGAAGTGGCCACTGATCTAATCTTCGTCTGCACTTTCAGCCCCTTCAGAGAACAGTTTGAATACATTTAGGTTACAAAGCATCATTGATGAAAGCAAACCCTTCATATCATTTGTAACTTACAATTGTAACAACAAATAAAGCTTAGGGGAATGAGGAGCCTGTAACTGAGAGGAAAACTCGTTACATTATGAATTCTTGTTTAGGCAGGATTCATAGAGAGCTGGAAGAGTTTAAAGGTCATTTAATGTATTTTAAGGTCATTTGATTCCATAAAACTATTGTTTTAATTTAACTGACATTTTGTTTCCCTTTCAACCTGACTGTGTGCAGGAATAAAATCAAATTACATGCAAACTACAAGACACACACCATAAACTGTGCAATGTGCTTGTTTAAAAGTCAATTGAGATTGTTACAAGTACGGCAGTAAATTATACACTTTATAAATTAGAAGAATGTTCCTGTTCATACTAGGAATTCACTGTTGTAGCTGTACTAAAACCAGTTACACCACACCAATAGTCAAAGTAAATGCACCCCTTGTATGCAGACAAGATCAGGCAGGTCACAACCTGATGACAAAGACCACAAATACAACTTAATAATGAGGATTCATTCAAATTACAGAATGTGAAACTGAAAATGGGTAACTGCTGATATCCGTTAATATTAATCTACTATTACCACCAACCTTACCTAATAAAATCTAACATGATATTGTACACACTATAGACACACGTAGGCCTAAGCATTAACGTTATTATAAACAGCTTCCAACACGAATCATGGCAGCGACTAAATTTAGACTGTTTCGGAGTAGCCTAGTTATTTCTCTGAATCTGCCTAACTTACCAGTCGCATGTATTTCCCGAAGCTGCTTACAATTTTCATTTTTACCTTCTCACCCGAAGAGATAACAACCAAACTAACTTTACTTCTGACCGGTAAAATGCCGAAAATACACCCACCAGACACATTAACTTTCCCTAACACAGCATTTGTAAAGAGAACCCGTTTACACCTTTATTTAAACAAAACTGTAAAGCAAATCAAAAGGCGTGTTTTAGCGGACCTGCTAACGTAAAAACTCACCCGCACGCGGACGCATCCGTGTCGCTCTCCTAGCCGCAAAACATGAAAGTTAAAGCGGACTTCTTGCTATCAAAACTCAACGGACACCGACTGGAACCGAACCGATCTAATACCAAACTTCTGCCTTTATCTTTGTCAAAGTCATTACCTTTCAGCCCCAGCTGCGAGAGCGTGTTCACATCCTGCCTGTCTCCAGATCTGCGTATGATGCATGATCCACTCCTCCCACGGCAGGGTGTAAACCCTCCGTATTTACCACTATTTACCATACATTCGCTTTGTTAACAGTGCTTCTTTAGTCACTAGAATACAAACTGATTGCTTAGTTGCTTTAACGTTACCTGGAAAGACTTATGACAATTCCTTGAACTTCGACTGGTTTATTTATTTTTAGCTTACATTGGTTGTTAGGGTCATTCTGGCGAATTCTAGTATAAAATGTAAATTATGTATTTAATTATACTTATAATTACTTGAGCTCATTCTAAACATTCATTTGAGGAGGAACAGGTATAACGCTGTAAAATATAGGTTTCTATCTAGTCCAATAAACCACTTCCAGCTGGCTATATGGAGGTTTAAAGAGCAGCAAATGACTTGGGCCAGCAAAACAACCGATCTCAAAACCCACCTAAAACCAGCCTGGAAGACAAGTAAACTAGTTTTCACCAGGGAAGTGTTGAAATTCACAGGTTTCTGCTGGATTTCCTTTGCCAATCTGACTGAAGTGTGGCCAGATGTTAGGCATGGCTCTTTGTGGTCCGTCACAAGAGGAAACAAGTCATAAGCCTATTTTTGAATGAATCTTAGTTTCCATTGTTTGCTCAGCACAGACAATGCTCTTCCTGCTGCATCCCACTGTCTAAAAAGTCTCTGTCCATGTTTATTTTTTTTGTCTATTTGTTCATATTAACCTTAAAAATGTAAATGTGTCCTGTATGTCAGCTCATCAGGAACAATGGGTATATTTGAAAGGGGTGAGCTGAGCGAGATCATCTGTCCTTTTTAGTTATGTTTTGTTTTCATCTGAATGGACAGATGAGGCTTTGCCTGTGACTTCACACACAACTGTGGATGGAAGCTTCCTTGCAGAGGTTTCAGGAGGAGCATGTTCATATGAATCCACCAATCACAATGCTGAGGAAGTATAAACAGCTCTTACCTCATTCCTTAATCTTGAGGCATTCCTGCTCCACCCCAACTTTTTTTCAGCACACTGAGTTTTCAATTCACAAGACAGACCTGTAACAGCAAACCATGCCTATCTACATTCTTTCACATATATGTTTTTATTATATATATTATTATTACAAAATACTGTTCCAGTCAGTATGATATTAAGTATATTACGTATAATATTAAGTAGCAAAACAGATTTTAACATTGATTACTATTTTTTGATTAAATAAATGCCGCTTTGGTGAGCATAAGAGACTTCTTTCATACATAAAACAAAATAATCCCAAAGTTTTAAACAGTAGTGCATATAAGAAAACAAACTGAAAGAAAATATAGTTTAAAAATGAATATCAGAATGTCTTATCCAGTTTGCGTTACTTGAGCTGCAAGAACTCCACAAGTTTGCACAAAACCTGATTATCATGCTCTCAAAATTGATTTGAGATGATCCACAGTAAGAACATCTGATCACCTGTAAGTCACAGGATCGTAGTCACAGATGTACTTAGTTAATTAGTTACCCAGAAATAGTGCAGAATCTACAAGATTTCTTATTTGTTTTGTTTTACTAACATTTATCAAAATTCTAAATCTTTCAGGTTTAAATCGGATTTTGATTTGGATGCTACTCTGTACAAACATGTGAAATGAAGACTGAAGACCAAGCTCTCTTTTACCCCTCTGATTTAAAATAGACATTCATATACACACGCATATGGACTCAGGGAAAGCCTCCTAACATCTGTCAGTCATGTCTGCTGGATCATTTCAGGCTAGTTTGCATGCCAGCCATGGTTGCAGCAACTCTAGATCCATAGTTATGCAAAGACTGAACAAATTATAGTATATTATAGTGAACAAGTTTGGTATGCGCATGGGTCAAACAGGGATCACTTAAAAATATACACATCAGTGATCTATAAAAAGACCTAGTTCACATTTTGCTCAAATCACTCACACACATATCTCTCTATATGCGAGAAAATGGAGATAAGATTAAAACAGATAATACTGCATTGCTTTGGCAGATGAGAGGAACTGAATTTCTTATTAACAGGTGATAAAAGAGTGATATCAAGAGCACTGTGCTAGTGTGATTAGATTAGTTAGAGAGGGTTAGAGAGCATTTCAGACCTTGCTATTTGTAACAGACCCTCACAATGCCCACAGCACTAATCTCAATGAGTTTATTCTTAGAGCCTGTTTTCTGTTTTCTGATGCACAAATTAAAGCTTCTGGACTAAACATGCTGTTTTTCATTGCCGATGTGTCATTTAGAAGATTATTTTGTGTTAGGATAAGACATTTATGTCTAATGGATTGCATATACAATGAAAGTCTGTGGGATCAAGTTTGGATTCTTATAGTGTTCAGATCTTCAGATTAATATCTTTAATAGACAGTTTGTGAATATGATCCACATGCAGATATTCAAGAATGTGAGGTCATGTGAAAGGATATGCTCAAATATTTAGTGTGTGTGTGTGTGTGTGTGTGTGTGTGTGTGTGTGTGTGTGTGTGTGTGTGTGTGTGTGTGTGTGTGTGTGTGTGTGTGTGTGTGTGTGTGTGTGTGTGTGTGTGTGTGTGTGTGTGTGTGTGTGTGTGTGTGTGTGTGTGTGTGTGTGTGTGTGTGTGTGTGTGTGGTGTGTATACAAACATCCTGTTGTTTGGAAACTCAAATGTTGTGGCAACATTATAGCTGAAATCAAATGTAGAAAACTAAGTGAAAGTCGGTTTAAAAAGCAGTTCATCACAATATGACAGTAACCTACCGTTTCTACGTCATGTCTATGCAGTCTGTGTGTTAGCTGACCATTTCCTTTACAATAAAGCTGTCATAGGAAACCACATGATATTGTGATTAATTAACAGTCTACACTTTAAATTTTTTCATAAGAACCAGTATCTTTGTCCACCCACTCTGAGATTAATGACCCTTAACAAAAAAACAAACAGAAAACTGATAGGAAAAACCAACCCCTCTACCGGTTACTTTTAGACGAAACCTGCGCTCCCTTTCTCCCTCCCATCTTTCCTCTGTAGTGTCCTCCTCTCTTCCCTCACCTACCCATTTCTCATCTCTGGATGTGAATGCAGCTACGGACACTTTATGCTCTACTTTAACCTCTTGTCTAGACGACATTTGTCCTCTCTCCTCCAGACCAGCATGAGCTGCCCCTTCTAACTCCTGTCCACACTGCCAAATCATCATATCAGCAAGATCAACATGTTCTTCGTGTTCCCCTCCACCACCTCCCACCACTTCTATAAACACTTCGCCATCCACTAGAACAATTGGTAGTTAACTCCACACACACAGGACCAACCACATCCACTGCTCAAACTCCCTATAATAGCTGAGACACTTTCTTCACAGAGAACAAACCCAATCCCCTGGTGCACTCACACAATCATCAAAAGTATCCAAAATTCTCCACTTTCAGCATTCAAGCAGTAACCTGCAATCTCTCCACACTCTTACCAGTACAGTACTCAGTCTTTGTTTCTTTCATCTATTTCTCTGCTGAAGTCAGCACAAAACTGCCAAAAGTCAGTCCTCATTCTACTGGATCTATTTGCCACAATCATCAGATCCTCCTGTCCACCCTCTCATCAGCTGCTCCACTTCGCTGGTTTGAAACACACTGTATCAACTGGTCACTCTCATCAGTTCTTGGACCCCTCCTCTTCTCCACATACACTAATCACTGGGTCCCATCATACAAGCAATGGTTTCTCCTCCATTTCTGTGATCCTATCTCTCTCACCAGATGACAACGGTCCACTCTCACTCTCATGGATGAAAGAATAACCTACAGCTCAACCTGACTGAGCTTCTTGTCTTTCCAGCTCTGACTTCTACAGCTACCATGCCACAGTTCTTCTACACAACCCCATTAATCCAGCTAGAAAGTCAATCTTTGATGTAATCTTTCAACTGACCTTCAAGCACATTCAGAAAGACTGCTCGATCTTGCAGGTTTGCACTCAAAACATCAGAAAGATCAGGCCCTTTCTAACAGAGCATGCTGCACAACTTCTTGTCCAGGCCCTTGTCATTTCTAGGCTGGACTACTGCAATGCTCTTCTGGCTGGACTTCCATCAAACACAATCAAACCTCTACAAATGATTCAGAATGCAGCGGCACGACTGGTCTTCAACAAGCCCAAAAGAGTTCATGTTACACCTCTCTTTATCTCCTTGCACTGGCTACCGGTTGCAGCTCGCATCAAGTTCAAAACATTGACGCTTGCATATAGAACAACCACAGGCTCAGCACCCACCTACTTCCACTCACTGTTCCAAATCTACATCCCCTCCAGAAGTCTGAGATCTGCTAGTGAGTGACGCCTCGTGGTACCATCACAGAGAGGCTCAAAATCACTCTCCAGAACATTCTCGTTCACTATTCCTGGCTGGTGGAATGATCTTCCCACCCCCATCCGGAATGCTGGATCCCTGTCAATCTTCAAGCAACAACTGAAAACTCATCTCTTTCTACACTACTTGACTTCATCCTAAATTTCCCAAAAATGTATTTCTCTTTATTTATTCCTTCTCTTGCTAGCTTGTACTTATTTGAACAATGCCTGAGACTTGGTGTTACGAGCACATCCTTTGTCTGTTTGCTTTAAGATGAATCGCTTCATGTATTCCCCAATTGTAAGTCGCTTTGGATAAAAGCGTCTGCTAAATGACTAAATGTAAATGTAAAAACAAAAGTACCTTTTCCCATAGAAAAATATCAGATCAGGCCAATGTATTTCTTTAAAAGGGTTATTTTTTTTTTTTTGGTTTATTTGTTTGTGTGTAGGTGCATTATAGTGAGAAGGAGTAGAGAAGCTGATGGTTTTAGAGAAATATACAAATATAAGTTTCAGAACCAACAGAGTCATAAAAACATCTTGAGTGACATATGCTTCCCAATAATAATAATAAAAAAACACTCTAGAATAAGCTATTGTCATCAAATACAAAATGTACAGATAACAAGGATCGTTTAATCTTCCCTTAAGCACAAACTCAAACCTAAAATCAAGCATTAACAGTAAATATTTTCATACTTATCCACTGATTTCGGCTGAGAGTATCTAGCTGGAGCTCCCGGGACAAAGAAAAAACTACAATAAGGCTTATAGCTATAACTCTGAAAATTTCACAAGTGTGTTTACAGTTGTAAATTAATTCAGTCTTGTATATATCAATAATTTTTAAGCAGATGAATCATACCGCTCAATATCATAGAAAGTCAAAACTGTTCAAGTGTGGGTCTGATTTCTGTGGAACTCCCGAGTGGTTTAAAGGAAATACCCCTCATGTGTCTTGCGTGCATGTTTGAATTTCAGAGTCAACACAAAAAAGACAATGTTTGACATGTCAAAATGTTATTTTAGTACTTATTCTGTATTTTGCTTCATGATCCACTGCTGCATTATTACAGATTATACAGTGCGCAAGGTTAAGATGACTGGCATTAAGATATTAATCCACCAAGGCATGCTGAGAAGAACAACATGTGCTTTGTTCTGTGGTCTTGTGGCCAGCTCTGCTCAAAGGCCATTAAGTACTGAGAAGCTCTGCGTTGTTTATTTTGCTTGCTTACAAGTTCTCAGTACAGTAAAATTCGAAATGTTTTCGGGTTCTATGGAACCCTGTAACCATAGAGATGGTAAGGAAGAGATCATTATCATCACCAGGGGAGAAAGAACCATGGAAACGGAACGAGGGAATCATGAGAGTGTGTTCTGTACACAAGGCCCCTCCTATTATTTTCAAAGAAAACCCAGTTGTCTCCTCATTACTACTTTGAAATGATGTCGCATTGTTCCAAGACAAGCGCAAAGAAAGACCTTCTGTCACCTCAGAAGTGTGAAGAGGTTTGTTGTAGTTCTTGTCACATGTTTTTTATGAGTGCTCGAAGCGTGTAAAGCTGTCCATGCATACAAAACCAAGCCTTTAAACACGTAAATACACAGAGCAAAAAACAGACTACTGTTTTCCATTTGAGACCATTAGCTCTGCATCCCCCTGAGGGCTGTCTTTTTAATAGACATTAAGCAGACTATTAGGCTTAATTTCCTGCAGAGTCTTCATGACATAAAACTCATAATCTAGGCTGTCTAGTCATACAGCATGCCACATGCGTGGAAAGCGAGAATTGTGGGATTGAGGTTTTGGTTTAAGTTGCAAAGTTAGTGCATGTAGGCTGTTCATATATTATAAATATTCATATAGTACACTACTGTTCAAACGTTTGAGGTCAACAACATTTTTGTTTTTGAAAAAGGTCTCTTAAAGGATACATATAATGAAAATCTGACTTCTTACATGTTCAAGTAATATATTCAGGTCTTCGGTGCATCTACCAACCCAGAAAACATTAAAAAAAATAACCCACTAAGGCTTTTTGGTAAGCCTTTCTCTGCAAGCTTTCGAAAAAATGAGCTGCTCAGATTTCGTGACGTAGAAAGGGGATCTTATTATAATATTACCGCTCCTTAAGTTTACACCCACGGCACTGCGATTTTGTTTTTTTAAGTAACAACGGTGTACCAGTTCGAATGCCATGGTGAAAGTTCAAGCAAAGCATGATAACTGTTCTGTCTTTTGGCTGCACTGACGAGCACAGACAGACCACTATTTAGAGTCCCAGCCTCAGAGGAGACGAGAGCAGTGGATTTATTTACTGTATATTACGCTGCTGCCACACAGATTTAATATAAACATGCCATTTCTTTCCCAGCTGTTAACCTTCACAGACATAACTGACTGTTTTTGTAACTCATGTTTGTTTTTAACATAAACTTGTGTGTATTTGACAGTTTAAGCGCAATAAGACATGAAAGAGGACTTAGTTTAGTATCACATGCCATGTGACAGATGCTTTCTATGTGCGTTCTTCGTATGTGTGTGCTCAGAAAACCATAAATCAGAAGCTTAAATTAATATGGTTTAAAACATACGATTTCAGTGTGACATGATGATCAAAACCAAACAGATGTTCTAAACCAAACAGTCCTATTCTGGAAAAAGTAATTTGCATTTAAAGGGACATGCATCAAAACATCGTGTTTCTGCTTCCACTCAAAATATGCATTTTCAAAATTATATACTAAATGATATGTGGGGTATATTGAGTTGAAACTTCACAGACACATTTTGGGGACACCTGAGACTTATATTAAATCTAGTAAAAAGGGGCATAGGTCTCTTTTAAGGTTTCTTTATTTAATACAAAATTCAGTAAAAACAGTAATAACTGTTTTGTGTTTTAATATATTTTAAAATGTACAGTAATTTATTTCTGATAAAAAGCTGAATTTTCACTCCAGACTTCAGTGTCACATGATCCTTCAGAAATCATTTGAATATGCTGATTTGGTGCTCAAGCAACATTTTTTTTTTTTTTACTATCAATGTTGAGAACAGTTGTGCTGCTCAATATTCTGGTGGTCGTTGTGATACATTTTTCTTTGATGAACAGAAAGTTCAAAAGTTTACTGTCACATTTGATTAATGTAATGGATCTTTGCTGAATAAAACGTAATTTTTATAATTTAATTTTTATGTAACTTTTTAAAAATTAAAGTGTAGGCCTATGTGTATTAGAAATTGTCTTGTCAGTCACAACCTACAGCTAATGTTTTTGTATATATATATATATATACAAATATATACACCAGGTCACTACTGATTCCCACCATTCCCATGCACTGTGAGTTCCCAGAGGCATCATCACACACACACACATACACACACACACACACACACACACACTGTATCATTTATATGTTTTTTTCTCACTAGGACCACCCACCCCCCAAAACATGTCTTCACAAGGCCAAAAATGTTAGGTATTACTATGCTTGTGGGGATATTTGGTCCCCAGTGTAGTGAATACAAGAACCACACACTCACAGAGCAGTGTATGAGTCAGATTACAGACACTATGTCAAAAGAGTCTTTCTACGCATTCTGCCACACATTTAACTCATTATCACTAATCAATAAAGCAGTGCTCCCAGCGCATTCATCTCACTGTTTCTGTTGCCATGGCAACATAACAACCACCTGCATTGTGGCACCGAAGAGGGAGATGGAAAGATCAGTCAGAAGAAGAGCAGAAAAAAACCGATTAAGAGATGGGAACTACTGAATCAAAGAGCCAATTATATTCTAATGTGGCATCAAGACATCAACATATAATGGTGAAATATCTCCCATCTCTGTAATTCAGTTTGAGCATCTTGCCATGCAGCATATGCCTCTTATGCAAAGCCAATTACAATTCACTTTCTGTGGAACCACCTACCAGCCTATTTCTGCTTTTGCAATTCTTTATTGTTAATTTAGGATATGACCTCGCTCTGACTCAGGGTCAGTACTTCATTATCTTTTGTAACATCAAACCACCAGATCTGCCGGATCTCTATACTGCTGACTATGGAGTAAAAAAAAAGCTTGTCTTTCAGCCCAGTCACTGAATCCAAGAGAGCGTTCTCAGTTCTCTCTGACACAGAGGACCAGCTGTTCTCAAGAGGAACAGTCACCTGTACCTAAAGGATATGCCTTCACAAAACCAACCTAAAACGTCAGAACTTTATCTTCACACTGCTAAACATTTAGAAAACATCTGGAATTGCATCTTAATATCATCCAAGGTCTGGTCTGGCCCTTTATTTCTTTATTTCTAATTTCATCTCATTTTTGTTGTTTCACTAACTCAACTCTTTAGTAATGAGATTAGATGCAGAGGAAACTTTTAATCTCGTTTCTCATAAGCTCACGTGTGTTTTCTCTATACAGAAGATACCTCAATATCAAAGTGTGTTTACATACATAATGTTTCTTTATTACTTGAACTAAACCCTTAATGAATCATTTTCATATTTAAACTAGACCAGGGGTAGGCAACGACGGTCCAGGAGTGCCGATGTCCTGCAGAGTTTAGCTCCAACTCTGAAAAAACCTCACCTGCCTGTAGCCCTATAGTTGCCTGTCCCTGAACTAGACCAACTGAAATCACAGCAGTCCGATTTTAAACTATTTGACGCAATTGACCCTTTGCAAATAGCCCTGATGTTACACACCCCAGTACAGTAGGTGGCGGAAAAGAGAGAAAGAAAGAAAGAAAGAAAGAAAGAGAGAAAGAAAGAGAAGAGAGAGAAAGAGAGAGAGTGAGAGAGAGAGAGAGACCCTTGGCAAAGAGCTTGATTGACAGGTGATCTGACCAATATAACGCCAAATACGTCATTTTGTCCGACAAGCAAATCAGACAGGAGAGTAGATTAACTTCAGTGGACTTAAAATTGTGTCTTTCTGGAGTTGAAATAAAATAGGTTCTTATGTTCATTCATGTTTATTTTATTCTTTTAAGAAAATATGAAAAGACAACTTGTTCACGTGCCTCTTGAACTGAAGCACTACAGTGATCTGTCACAACACATTAAAGAGCCACAAAACAGTATTTATTGTTTGAATTTCTTTTTTTTAAATGACAACATTTGAAAGCTGAGACTTTGTTTCTTACCAGAAGTAACCGGCTGTGTCTAGTCTGTCGGCATGTTGTCAGTTTCCTCTTTGCTCTACGATGTATTTTTTACTGCATGAGAACATGATGTGTAGTGTGAGAGCGGCATGCCTTGTCGAACATAGCAACAGTAACTAAGGAAGGTGGGTTTTTGCAAAAGATCAGTTGTAGCTCATGTTTTTCTAGCAGGTCTTGTGCACATGCACAGAAAGACAGAGATACGTGCAAGGAACGCAATACAAGCTAGATGTCATACCAGTCTATATCAAATATTAATTTTGTGTTGGATATATGGCGACATTGCACGGTGGGCATCCCGAGTTCGAGTCCCGGCTCGTGGACCTTTCCCGATCCGTTACCCCCCCCCCCCCCACACACACACACACACACTTCGCTTCCTGTGTCATATACTTCCCTATCCTAGTAAAGACAAAAACTCCTCAAATAAATCTTCAAAAAAATCAACAACAACAACATTCATTTTGTGTAATGCATACTTGCCATAAATAAACTACATTTACTGTCACTCAGGGTTTCTGCAGAATTGTTAAGCTAAAATTGACTTTTTAAGACCTTTCTTAAGACCTGCACAAATAGAATTAATACCATATGAGCGGGGTAGGGCAATGTCTATAATACCATATTAAACTGTAAAATGACTTTAAAAAGCATAATTTACATAGTAGTTCAAATACTAGTTTTCACAAAAACAAAAAGTTTTATAAAACGATAAACTTTACATTTCAGCCTTTAAACCATTTTTAAGAAAATTGATGAGTCGAGTATTAATTATTATATTGATTTAAACAATTAGTATCAATAAATTATTACATAAATTAAATAACATGAATTAGGGGTGTGCAAAATTGACAAAAAAATTGTATCTTGATATTTTCTGGGATTTTATCGATAATGGTAATTATACGATATTTTGCTGAGTGTGTTATTGTGCTGGTATCTTAAAGATTACCGTGGACAGCTGACTCCTGAATTTTCTTTTATATTCTTCATATTCTGTGTGGTCAGTTCACAGCAGGGATAGAAATGTATCTTTTCCAATACGTTTTATGGGCGTTTTTACCTTTAAGCCATTTTTTCTAAAAGTGTGCATCATTCTTTGAGTCAAATTCTTGCATTTGGGCTGTTACCAAGCAAATTAAATCAGTATTAACAGAATTCATCTTGGCAATGCAGAGGAAACACAGAAGCTGCGTCTGAAGAGGCATTTAGATGCATTTACACACGGTTTAATGCAGCTCAGAGGGACATGAAATACTTTAACCTGCAGTTAAAAATGCATAAATAATGTTTTGATATTTTAAACATAAAACATTCAAAACTGATGTTTGAAATATTTTTTTTTAAATGAAGATACTTTAAATGTGAAATTAAAACCGACAGTAGGAACAGGAACTCATGTTGCTCAGAGATGCAAAACAGTGCTGCGGTTGTGTTTGGAATATTTTTTGTTGGCGAAATAGAGCAAAAACAGGAAATATGGTGTCTAAAACGTAAGTCTCTTAATATTAACTTCTTGTTTATTGAACTGTTGTATAAATCAATATCACATTTGAAATCATGCTAACTTTTGGAGAAAAAAACGGCACTCTTCGTGTGATATTAACTATATGAAATGATATAAATGTAGGCTATACATTTTCTGCCCCCATAGCTTAAATTATGTGATAATTTTAAATGCATTTTATTTTCTGAATCGTGCAGTGAAAGAAGGCACTCGTACGCACACTAGTTTAACCTGTTACTCGTTCATTCTCTGCCAGCAGGTGTCGAGGTTGGCACAAATATAATGGTTTTCCCGGTAAAGGCAGTACACAAAGCAGCACGGCACGTGCAGCGCTCATGTTTATTTAATGAAATCAAAGCCTATTGAAATCTAATCGTCACATTCAGCCATATCACAAATCTGATCTTTCAGTCCCCAAATTTAAGAACTCCTGAAATCATAATTAAGACTTTCTTGTACAATTTAAGACTTTTTAAGGCCTTAAATTTGATACAACTATATTTCCCGCGGAAATCCTGTCAAATTCAACTCCGCATTTAAATGTACTAAATGACATACTGTGATTAGATGTGCCAAAATACCCACTTGTTCAATTACACGTAATAGATTAAGTATATGAACTCAAAATGTTCTTATCAAATTCCTCCAAGACTACAATATCTGAGCTTCTCCATCCATATTAACATCATAGCGCTACTCCTTCTTTGTAAATAATTGTCTAATTTATCTAGATTTTAAGGATTTATTAGAAACATTTGAGACCAAGCTGACTCATTAAACAGTCCTAAGAAAGGCATTAAGTCTCATCAGCTATGAAATTAGGTCATTAAAAAAAGAAGGCTATTCAAATATTTCATAAGGAGCACGCCTACAAGATTCAGATCACATGCTTTATGAAGGAAAGTGATCTGATGACTTCCCTTAAAATAAACAGGATATCTCAGTATCCTAACATCCCAAGTCTACACTATACACAAAAGGATTTCTGCACCAAATCCCTAAAGAACATAAGACAACAAAAGGGTTTCTGATAGGTTACCTTTACACAGCCCCTCCCTTAAGCTTTCTGTCTTCCATCTAATCTCCTGTGTGACATGATCTCTATACTGGAAAACAAGAGCGAGCACATAAATATAAGCCCTTTTAACTTCCAGCAGATATGTAAACACAGGCCTGGAAGATTCGTAATGTTCCATAGACAAAGAGCGAGAGAAAAAGGAAGAGGAAGAGGAAGGAGCGCAGTAGTTCACTCACTGTTTACTTTGTCCAGACTCCTCTCTCCAGCTATAAAAGGCAAAAGACTTCAGGCCTTGATCTCGCTCTCAGTCAGCTGAAAGCTCTTTACAGGCTCTTGACCAGGCTTGACTTGTTCTCAAATGCTTGCTACACAAGATATCAAGAAAGCCATCGATGGAAGACACCAACAGTGCCTAAACTACACACACCTGAAGCTCAGAGAGCAAACTCCCTTCAGAGTCTCCTCTCAACGGAATCACAGAGGAATGGACAAGAATTACACAGAGAGAATAGAAGTTTGGTTTTAGTTTCTCAGTATGCACCTCAGAAAATGAAGCAGCATGGACATTATCAAGGAGAGAGAGGAGAAAAGAGAAGGCCCTTCTGAGATCTAGAGCGCTGATTAAATACGGAAAATAAAGGAAGCCTGTGTTCTTAGAGTAACCGGACAAAATTACCCCAGAACACAATTACACAATTATGTGAAGTCGTTTTTTTATAGCCAACAGCATAAGTCAAACCATGAGAAGAGATTTTCATGACAATGTAAAGTGCAAATACACTGAAACACTTCTGTGCGGAAAGCAAGGCCAGAGACAGACTTGTGTGCACAATCTGAAGGAAGACACGGTTGTCTATGTGAGAGAGGAACAAGATAAGAGTGAGAAAAGAACGATAAAAGATGTAACATAAATGAAAGTGTGTGAGACAGAGAACGATTCAAGATATACCTGGGCTCAACTCCTCTTTCGGTTTCGGTTCTTGCAGATTCCTTGTACATCTCGCATTGATGTGGTTTTGAACAGAACAGGAAGGAGAATTCTGTTGAACCTCAAGCATGCAGCATGATCAGCATGTGCTTTTCTGTGGCTAGAGGGGAAACTACAGCACCCTACCCTCACTGTTGAAATGATGCCTTTCCAACTAATTGAAATGAGTTTAATCTGAAGGACCAAAATATAATAAAATGACGAAGCACATAACTACTAAAACTAAAACTACGATTAAAATTAAAATGGAAAATCTCAAATAAAACCTTTTTTAAGTATAAATCACAGTGCTAAGAAAGGTTTTTCTTAAAACAATAGAAACTCACGAATGTATGAATAACTTAATTAAAATACATTTGTTTATATAAGTTCATTGTATATAAGTACGGAATTCTGAATCCCTGACAATTTTCAAGTGACACCTGAAAATACATCTCTTCCGTCATCACTTGACTTCATCTTAAAAAAATAAAAAAATAAAAAAAAATAAAAAAACTTTCTTTCCTTAACTTTGCTCTCTTTTCCCTAAACTCTCATCGTCTGGCTAGAATTTGCTCTGAACAATGCTTATTGTATTTCTCAATTGTAAGTCGCTATGGATAAAAGCGTCTGCTAAATTAATAAATATAAATGTAAATCTAGTTATCTGAATTAAAAGTTAATAAGGTTATAAAAATATCTTGATTAAAATAACCCTGAAAACATGTTATATTATATTATGGAACTTTTTTTTATAAATATCATGTTTTAAGAATTTTTAGATATGGCATACAACACAGAGATGCTGATTAAGAAAGTGTTTTTCAGTGCTTTCTGACCCACAAATTCATAGCAGAGAGCGAGATCTTGACTCTCCGCTGACACACTCGCACTTCCAAGTTAAACATACGCATTCATGCATGTTTGGCTACAGTGGGAGCAAGACTTGTTTACACAAACTGTCCTTTAACTGAACACAGGGCTCTTTCATATCCAGATCTGAACAAGAAAATCACAGTCTTGACCAAGAGCACACATGACGTAACTGTGACGCTCCCCCTAGGCAATGTTTCAGGAGGAGAAGGAGTCACCTCCTTAATGATACCAGACTTCAGAATGACTGTATGTCTGCGAAGTGCTCTTCTGGGTCTCTACATTTTTAGCCACACAAGCCTATCGACACATTCTGTAACTTTCCGTTATTCATAACTGACCTCGAGTAAGGTATCTAGCAAATCATTGACCAATGTACTCTGGATTACATGACCTTCGAAGGAAAACTTTCTCACACATTTGTATGAGAGCACTGGTGTGAGGAACTTGTGATTATAGGTCACACTGACGCAAGTGTGATTTGACACATTTAGGGAAGTGAAGAAAGAGGAAGGAAGGTGAACGAAACAACTGAACTTGAAGTCTTATAATCACATGGTTTACTTCATGAGAAGTGCATGTGTGTTTAATAATAATGCTTCAATAAATAGACAGCTCAATCATCAGCAATGACCAAATGAGATAGACTTGAAGTGAGGCAAACTTCCGCTTATATCTAATACTGACAGATAAAGAAACGCAACATTTTACAAGGTGTATTCAACCCTAAATCTTACAACACCTAACATTTTCCTCTGGTTCACTGTTCTTTCTTTGTATCATTTCCACCTGATAAATCACAACATCAGTGTGACTACTTAAGAGCAACAATGCCCCCTTGTGGGCAATATGAAATGCGTGATCAGTTTGGAATAGAATAGAAAATCTTTATTGCCCACACATGTGGCAATTCATCTTCGGTCCCACAAAAGCATATACCATAAATTCCCTCAGCTGTGTAAAGAAAGTTTTGTGTTTTGTCAGAGTTGCTGACAATCTGGAAATCTCAGTTTAGAGCGAATTACAAAGAAAAGACACCTTACATAGAAGTCCTCGTAGTAAGGCTGTCCAGTAAATGGTGGGGTGTCAGAATTAGGTTGTTGTGTGCATGTGTTTGTTAGTATTTGTGGTAGCAGATGGGTTGGCAGATTGAAGTGTCAGGTGTTTGTTAATTGTAAGAGTGTGAACACAGGTTTCTACAGTAAACTGATTAACCCTGAACACATACACACAGAGTTTACCAGCACAAACAAACACATGCATTCACTAGGCAGACAGTTTTATATGGAAGCCGTAGAGTAAAACTAGTAATTGTGAGATAAGTAAAAAAAAAATAAATAAGTCACACTGAGATATCAAGCCACAATTATAATGCATAAAGTAACAATATTGAGATGCAAAGCCTCAATTATGAGAAAAAGTGCTATTATGAGATGGCAATTATTATGAGAAATTTGTTAGAAACAAAGTCATAATCATGAGAAATAGACTTGCAATTGCATAATATGAAGTCAGATTTTCAAGACAAGACACAATTGTGAAAAATAATATTGTAACTGTGAGATAAGAAACTTCAATTTTGAGAATTAAAAAGGCAATCACAATTGTGAAAAATTAAGTCTCGTATGTCTAACAATTGCAAAATATTATGTTACAACTGCAAGAACGTCAATCATAAGAAACAATATTGCACTTGTGAGATACAAAGCTTTAAACAAGAGACTTTAAGTTGCAACTGTGAGAAATAAACTGCCAGACTTAAGACTTAAATGCAAGAAATAAAGTCATAATTGAGTCATAATTGTTATTAAATTGCAATATTTTAAATATTATTGTATGTATTACTTATATTCTATCTATTTTGCACTGAGGAAAATGGGAAGTGTTCTCAATAGTGCTATCGTGTTCAATATCTGTCACTTTGATCGCTGCAAACATAAAAAAAAAATATATACACACACACACACACAACACACACACACACACACACACACACACTCACACACCACACACACACACACACACACACACACACACCCATCTCACACACACACAACACACACACACACATGTTGGTTTTTAATGGTTTTACGGGGACTTTCCATAGGCGTAATGGTTTTTATACTGTACAAACCATCATGTGCATTGCAATACACCTACCCTACACCTAAAGCCCTTAGCATTTCATTTTCCTCCCAAAAAATTTATCAAAAAAACTCTGTTATGTTATTGCCCTAATATTAAACTTGAATAAAGCAAGATGTCCTCATAAATCTACCTGTCATGACAAGACACTCAATTGTGAAAACAATAAAAAATTATGACAGATACAAATGTCCTCATAAATAAGAAACCATTTAAACATGACATTCCATGTCATTATACAAATTTGGTTGTACAATCTGTATGGTACAATAGCTATTGCTAAATATACCTACTACAAAAAAAATGTGCTAGCTGCATTCAGGAGACATTAAGCTGTTTCCTCAGATTTCAAAAAATATGCTATGGTATTACTATCCTTGTGGGGGACATTTGGTCCCCAGGAGATTACTGCTCACTTCACTCACTCAACCTCAACTCACTCACTCACTCAACTCACTCACTCACTCACTCACTCACTCACTCACTCACTCACACACTCACTCACACAGACACACAGACACACACACGCACACACACACACACACACACACACACACACACACACACACACACACACACACACACACACACACACACACACACACACACACACACACACACACACACACACACACACACACACACACACACACACACACACACACACACACACACACACACACACACACACACACATCCAAACACCTTTAGCTAAACCCTTTAACATTTCTGGACCCACACTGTAATTGAAGTTGTTGTTAAGCTCTAAATCTAATTTGAGGTTTGGAATGGGATGGTTCACTTTAAATCACATTTGAAGGTGTAAATCAGGGTTTAAAGAATATATGGGACATATGGTGATGGCATGGGCCTCTAAATCATGACCCTTTTGGGCTTATCCAAGGGATAAACTGTGTTTGGCACATCTAAACGTGTGAATGTGTGGTAAGAAATCCTAACCTAATGTAGTGTGGCAGTCCCTAACAAAATCAAGAGGAGAAAGGAAGCAGAGAAATACTTATCTGCAGCTATATGAAAGCAGATACACAAGCTGTGCTGCACTGAAGTATAAAGCGTCTGGACCATGACCGCGATCCTGTGCACAGAGAGACTGCAGCCGAGTGAACTTCAGGCTCTGTTTGGAGAGGAGAAGGATTATTCGTGCTCCCTCGATGATATTGTTCATCACACAGAGGTAGATATCTGACTGTACAATGTAAAAGACTAAAGACCTAGAGACTAATCATTTTCAGGTGAACTGATGCAGATACTCTGTAATAGAAGAACCACTAGATATCATTTTTTTATACTGTACTGTAACATTTGAGGTAATTTTGGTTTAAATTGACCATTTGTACAGTAGTTTGCTTACGGTTTGCTTGCTTTTGGTCTCTCAGGAGTGTGAGCTGCAGTCTGAAGATGATAATATAGCGGCGTGCGACTTGAGTTGTCTTTCTGATGTTGACTACGGGCTGCCATGTGCAGCCCCTCATCTGCAGGGACCGGTGTTCTCCAAACAGGAATACTACACCAATCTAGAGGCGCTAAAGAGAGACCACCTGAGAAACATAGCTGAGCTGGAAAAAGTCAAGCTGAGCCAAAACAAACCTGGTCAGAGAGAAAGACAGCTTATTACTTGCTGGAAACAAAATGGAGAGGATACAGAGAGGTCTGTAATTTAAAAAAAAAGGAGAAAAAAAGGGAATGAGCCAAACAGAACATGGAAAATAAAATTAAATCATTGTAATTGCCATTTTTAATACATTTAAAACAAATTTAAATAAATACAATTAAATAAATTACTATAAAAAAATATACTTTAAAACATTCAAGTCCTTAAAACTAGAAAATGAATGGTTTATATTCAAAGTAACATGCTTTCTTCACTAGATTGTATCTAAAACCTCTTTGACCTTTGACCTCTTGCATTAGTGAACTGGTGGAGCTTATCCAGATTGGGAGAAAGGATTCAGTGGGTCGTCTGAAGAATGGCGTTTCTCATTTGAAGTTAAAGGTCAGTGAGTGAACCGGAGAGCTGAGCTGAACTTAATCAAGGATTTGTTCATCAAATATTTTAACACTCTCAGAAAAAGACATAACTGAAGTTGCTTATAAAGTGCACATCAGACTGAACAAGCTGTTTTTAGTATACTTGAGAAGCCCAGACTTTAATATTACTTTGTTTACTGAAGGTTGTTATGGTGCACATATAGTGTAGGCAGATTTGGATACATTATAAATATGTGACCCTGGACCACAAAACCAGTCTTACTTCGCTGGGGTATATTTGTTGCAATAGCCAAAAATACATTGTATGGGTCAAAATTATCAAAAAAACATTTATGACAAAAATCATTAGGATATTAAGTAAAAATCATGTTCCATGAAGATATTTTGTACATTTCCTAACATAAATATATATCAACGTCATTTTTCTATTAATAATATGCATTGCTAAGTGCTTCATTTTGGACAGCTTTAAAGGCAATTTTCTCAGTATTTAGATTTTTTGCACCCTCAGATTCCAGATTTTCAGATAGTTGTATCTCAGCCAAATATTGTCAAATCCTGGTGTTCCTGTGGCTCAGTGGTAGAGCACTGCGTTAGCAGCGCGAAAGGTTGTGTGTTCGATTCCCAGGGAAGACACATACTGACAAAAATATATATTCTGTATGCACTGTAAGTCGCTTTGGATAAAAGCAACTGCTAAATGCATAAATGTAAATCCTAACAAACCATACATCAATTGAAAGCTTATTTGTTCAGCTTTCAGATGTTGTATAAATCTCAATTTCGGAAAATTGACAGTTAAGATAATTAAGTTTTGCGGTCCAGGGTCACATATATGCATTACAAAAACCCTCAAATTAGTCACCAGTCTAAATTAATTCAGTGTTGTTTTCTAGAAACTTGTACTTTCTATAAGAAGAACGGAGGCAGTTTCCACTGAAAATACCATTATGAGTCAGCACATGGTTATTTTCAGATGCTTTGTGGTTATGCAGGAGGAGTTGAGAGATCCGTACAGTTCTTGAGTGTTAATGTCACTAATCAAATAAGCAAATTTGTCATATTAATCATGTGAACCACTTTTGTACGGATCATCAGGTGATCTTGCTTCCACTGACTGAAGCACAAGATCCTCTTTGGATCATCCTCAAATCATGCTGGAGAATATGATCATCAGGTCAGGTGTCATACAAACTTGTGGAGGTCATGCAGCTCAAGTATGGCTATCATTAAAGCAAAAGGGGGACAAAATAAACGCTGACATATTGAAATTCATGTTAATATTAATGTTAACAAAATGTTATGCTGATAATGTAATTTGGGGGAAATAAACAGAAAATCGCTGTAAATCAGTGGTTTTCAAAATGTTTGACTCCAAGATCCACCTTTGTCCAAGACAATATTCAAAGTCCCTTCAATCTAAGCTGACATGCATTTCTGTTGTAATATAAATAAACTAATAAATATATTATGTCAATTTAATTTGGTACATTTTTATTTAAAAATGTTGATTTTTTTTACAGGTAAATATTTAATAGCTGAGATTACCTAGTTGAGAACTACCGCTCTAAAAGATCATTCTTAAAGGGATAGTTCACCCAGAAATGAAAATTCTGTCATGAATTACTTACTTTGTACTTTGTGTTTTCTTTGCGCACAAAAAGTATTCTCGTAGCTTCATAAAATTACATTTGAACCGCTGATGTCACTGATAGACTATTTTAACGATGTCCTCGATATGTTTCTGGGCCTTGAACGTGTCATTTGCGTTGCTGTCTATGCAGGATGAGAGAGCTTAAAGATTTCATCAAAAATATCTTAATTTGTGTTCCAAAGATGAACGAAGGTCTCACATGTTTGGAATGACATGAGAGTGAGTAATTAATGACAGAATTTTAATTTATGGGTGAACTAACCTTTGAAACCCATGGAACTATTTTTTTTTTTTTAGATATTTTTCCATTGCACATTACTGAAAACAATGTCACATCACATATTATTTTGACCATTTGTTATTCTGATTTAAAAATCAAAACTGAATTTAAGTCTGAATTGAAATTGGTATAAAGAGTTGCAGAGAAAAGTACAAAAATGTAACATTTAATTCGATTTTCTTCCAAAACAGGCTCGGCAGAACTCCTTAGAGGAGCAAAGGAAGTTGTCTCACTCTCAGCAGAACTCATCTCACAGTGCAGCCAATCAAGGGATGGACAGCCTGAGACAGAATTCCAAAGTAACCACTCCCAAACCCTTTCGTATGATGCTTCGTGAAGAGGATCGCAAACGGCGCAATGTGAAAACCCGCTCTGAGATGGAGCTAGAAAACGAGAGACTGAAGAAAGAACTGGACGAGCTAAAAGAATGTAGCAAGAGGTTTCGCGCAAAACCAGCCCCCGCCTCCACTTATTTGCAAAAAAATCTAATCAACCAAACAGATCACCATGGAAACCACCACAAACAAGGCAACCAACACCAATCCCCACCTCTTCCTCAACAGCCATTTAGCTTCATTGAAAGAGAGCGAAAGAAAAGAGAGAAAAAACTAGCGGATGAGCTAAACAACTTGACTCCCAAACCGAACGAAGGGCGTTCAAAGCCAGACCCATACCGAAGTCTCTATATAGGCCCAGCTCACCAACCTGCCAGATATATGAGGCAGTTAATCTGAATCACAGACGCTCAGCACTGCCTCCTAGCATTCTGGATGACACACTGCAGGAGGGAGAGGAGGCCGAAAATGAGTATGATGATGAATTTTCAAGGCCACAGAGCACAGATATATCACGCTCCAGCAGCAACCACAGGAAATTGAAGAACAAGACTGCACTGCAGGTGGAGGAAGAGATGGAGAGAAAAAGGAACAGAGAAAGAGAAAGAGACTGGTCCTACTTCCATCCCCTACACAGAGCAGCCTATGCCACAGCCAAGAACCCCTCAACACCTGCAAGAGTGACTACGTCAGCGTTTAAAAACTGACACATATAGAATAAACCACAGCCTACAATACAAAATGTATCATCAGTACTATAACTCTATAACTACATGGTGTGATAGAAACAGATATTGTTTTGGTTTTTCATTGTGTTACTTTGGAGAAAAAAAATCATATAAACAATAAATAAACTCATAAACCGATTATGTAATAGTCTCTATTACATATCTTGTCTTGACTGAACACGTTTTCAGCTGGATTTTAAATGATTCCATCGAATAAATGAAATTACTTTTGGTGTCAAGTTCATTACTTTGTTAGCAATGCTTTTTCTTTATTGTTCCCTTAGTTAGGTTAAATATATTATCATGTCAGTTTTAAAGTGAGAACACTTAAAGGTATAGTTCATTCTAAAATGTATTTCTGTCATCATTTCCTGATCATTTCCTAATTTTCATGTTGTTTCCAACGTGTGATGATTTCATTTCCTCTACAGAACATGGACATACAGTACCGTGCTGTCATTCTAGAGCATGCAATTGCAATTGAAGCCTTTATTCTTCAAAAAAAAAGAAGACAAAAGCATCATTAAAGTATCATTAAAAAGTGTCCCAAATGATTCCTCATATGCGGCCCTGTTTACACTAGTGTGTTTTCGTTTTAAAACGCATAACTTTTACTACGGTTACGCCGATCGTTTACACTACTCCAGCGTTTTTGAGAACTGCACACACTCAGCCCAAACGTTCTTATTTAGTTACTTATTAAAAACATACGTTTTCAAAAATGAACATAACTGCTTCAAATTTTTAGTTTGGGGTATGGATGTGTGTAATTTACATTGTAAAACAAAACGTAAAATTATCGTCAAGTTATGGTTACCGCAGACTTTATTTTACTTATAAATTGAAAAACCCCATTATGAATTCTTACTATGTAAAAAAGAAGTATACTTAGGCCTTTAGTGTTATGTTAGAATCAGTATTATACTCATGCCTTTTCTTGATTTAATATTTTGTCTTGTTTTTAGCTTTATTTTTTGTTTTCATTTAAAAGTTTAGTTTTGAAATGTTGTTGTATGCATTTGTCATTTTTATTTAATTTCTTTATCTTCTTGTGTAAATGTGTAACGTTATATATAATATTTATAGTTTTAACTTTTAATTTTAGTTACTTTTTCTTATTTGTAAGTCGCTTTGGATAAAAGCGTCTGCTAAATGACTAAAAGTAAAGTAAAGTAAATCCCCATAGGAAAATCTTGAAGGAAGCTACGGCGAATTACTCTTCCGGGTTCTGACGTCATAGTTCCCCCACTCTATTACGCCGGAATAGAAATATATGGCCTAGAAAATTGCTCATTTTCATTTTCCGTCAGTCTTAGTACACAATGTAACTACAGAGGAGTCAAGTTTTAAATAAGGAAATTATCGAAACTCTTTGGTCATTTTTGAGGGAGATGCTAACGGTCTAATCAGATTCAATTATCTATGCTAAGCTACGCTAAAATATCTATGCTAAGCTATGCGATTTTTAAAAACGTTTAAATTAAGAACATGGTTGCAAATATATATGTATTGTACAGGACTGTGTAGAGCACAAAACAAGAGTGTCGTAATTTTTTAATCATCATTTATTTAAGCCAAAAATACTTTATGGGACTCTCAGGATGATCTGGCCGCAGTGTGTTCTGGGTACCCCTTGGTTTCAAGTAAGCTCGCGAAATTTCTTGGTTTTGAGGGGTATTTACCCCTTCCCTTAGCCCTACCCCTCGATCAAAACGAGAATTGGGACAGCCTTACTCTACGTGAACGCGCAAAATAAGGGGAAGGGGTTAGACAGAGATTTGGGATTCACCCTAAGTTAAGCTGAAAACACCACATCTGTGCTTGTGTGTACCTGCCGGAGCTGGCATTTTTTTAATTAACGACGGTTGTTTATGGCGACGCAAAGAATTGTGGGCTAACTGTAGCAGCGAAGGATACACCTGATGCATCCTCTAAAATTCCTGTGAAAGAAGGTCGCATTCGGAGTGTCCTACTTGCTTTTCTGAAATGAGACAGCCTCGATGACGTATGCACCCTTCGAATGAGACTTCCGGAGAATGCACCCTTCTAAATGAGACATCTACTAAATGTAGATTCCTATTCTCTGTTTTGGTTAATTTACACTGAAATGCATCCCCGGAGTTTTCAAACTAAAACAGGGTCTGCAGCATTTTCAAAAGTCTCCTTTTTCGACCTCGAAAACGCCAGAGTAGTGTAAACGTAGTAAAAGTTATGTGTTTTAAAACAAAAACGCTCTAGTGTAAACAGGGCCTAAGATTTAAGTAATTTACTTTCAGTACTTTTCAGTTAACTGTGGTGATAATTAAGTCAAAACAAATCATACATAAATTGAACACTTTTCCTCATGAACTCTAATTATCTCCTATGGCCGGATGCCAATATTTTCAGTGAGTAAAAACTTAAATGTTTGTCTGTTACTCGTATAAAGCTATTGTATGACTTCAAAGGTTCTATGTACAACTTTTATGATAATTTTACAGTGCTTTCAAACCTTGAATGCTTCTTTACCCATTCATTAAAAAATTAAAAAGATCATTGGAGTATGGATCATTGGATCATTAGTAACCTTTCAAAGGTTACTAATCTATACACTTTATCTACTAATATGTTCTTGAAAGTACTAATATGTACCTTTAAGGTATTCATATGTACCATTCAGGGGAAATAAGGTTTTGAAATAGCTTTTGAACTTTAGGATGTGGCAGTTTTTTACACTTTTAGGTGAACTATGCCTTAAAATGATTCATACAGGATACATTTTTACTCTCCACCTGCCTCATTCACCCACACACAAGTACAGTCTTTAGTCTATATCCTCAGGCCTCAGTCCACACTTCCTGAGTGTACGTCTGACGTATGGAATGGCATCCTGCAGAAACCACTCTCTTCTGTACAAAACCAGCATCACATCCAATAACAGACTGTGCTCCCTCCTCCTGCAGATACAACACAGAATCAACTACATAAGCTCTGACAGTCAAATATAACTCCTATAAACTCATATTCAGAAGATACATGCACATATGTTTGTTTGATCAACAGGCACTCACAACTGCTTGTAGAGGTTTTGGGGTTTATACAGAGGCTGTTCACAGTTGATGTTGTTTGTGGTTTCAGACTTCTCTGTAAACTCCTCCTCAGGATGCTGAAACTCTTCATACTGACTAAAGCAGCATTTACTTCCTGCTGGCATGCCAAAAACAACATCATTAACATTAAAAGGTTACATGCAGCCTAAAAACACTGAATAATGAATAAAGCTGATGTAGCTGTTTTTTTTCAAGTGATATAAAGGAGAATATATGGATCTTTTGCCTTGTGTGACACCTGCAGGAGACTGCTGAGACACATGGTGTGAGACGACAATCATCTCGGTGTTCGTTGTGACTGCGTGCGAGTGTGAAGTGTTTTTGTCTGGACTGCTGGATTCTGTAAAGGGTGCAGAGTTGATCTCCCTCAAAAATGACTTGAGTTTCTGTCTCAAACCAGCATTTTCCAAGCACACCTGCAGAAGCAGCATGCATGCAAAACATTCATCTTTTGTTTATTTGTGTAATTGTTGCCTTTTAAAATAAATGTAATTAATACATTTATTACATACACTACCACTCAAAAGTCCAGGGTCAGTAAAACTTTTTATTAATACTGGGGAAAAAAAATGTAATATGGTTTAAATAAAAAAAATGTCAACATTGATAATAATAAGAAATATTTGAGCACCAAATCAGCATATTATACTGATTTCTGATGGATCATGTGACAATGAAAATACTGGAGTAATGGCTATTGAAAATTTTGCTTGGCCATCACTGGAATAAATTACATTTTAAATGTAATAATATTCACAATATGACTATTTTTACTGTATTTTTTTGTCAAATAAATGCAGACTTGGTAAGCATAAGAGATTTCTTTCAAAAACATAAATTAATCCTACCAACTCCAAACTTTTGATAGCTAGTATATGTCTTAGGTTACCTTTTCATACAAACTTTTTGTGTCCTCTAAGTGCGACATCAATTCTGCCTGTAAAACGAATACAAACTGCAGTTCATATAATCTACCAATAAAGGGTAACACACATCTAATTTCATTCTCTAGATAAGGTGTGGTGTTTTTTTTAATTGAAATACTTTAATCTATGCATTAATATCCAGAGACAACTAGAAGTAAGTAATCTGTAAGTTAATTTCCCCAAAAAGTGTACAAAATATTGAGGTTTGTTTGAGCCTTCCAATGACACAATATAACTACAATGGCTCAACCTACGGTGTGAGTTTGGGAGCAGGGCTATCTGTTTGACTAACCAGTGCCACACAGGGGGCGTATTTATGAAACTGTTTGTAGATAGTCACTATTTTAGCAATTTTTCTTGGTGATGGTAGCAGCACAGAAATTACACACTTCTTTTAAGATTTGGTAATGTCTGTAGAAAGATCTGAAACATGACCTTATGAAAAAGTCTAAAATAATAGATAAAATGATAATAAAAAAATAGAATAATACTTAAAAATAATATGGACAGAATAAAATATGAAACCTTTTCAGTCTCGAGCTGGCTGAGGGTAAGAGACACACTCTCTTGAAATCTTTTGAGCTCTTCTCTGCTGGTCTGTAGTTCTGCCAATAAGCTCTCCTACCATACAAACAGCACAATAATAACATGTTCATATAATCAAACAGATGTTCTAAAACTCAACATTAACAGGCTGTGTGTGATTTGTACCCGCTGGTTGTTATGGGTTGACTCAAGCTGGCTGTTTCTCTCTCTGGTGCTGTTGAGCTGTGTGAGCAGTTTCTGGACGTCCTGGGTCAGTCTCTCTCTCTCAGAGTGCAGTGTTTGTGTCAGCATTTTCTCTCTCTTATGACATGAGCTCAGCTCTGATCTCAGCTCCTCTGCTTCTGTTTGCAAACACACCTAAAGGACACACCTTTTTCAACACTCTGCAAGGCACAAAACTCTTACACATACAATTTGCTTTTTAAGCTGAGGGTTGGAAATGGCACACAGACTAACGTAAATGGTCAAATGTACTTTTTTGATCAAAATTACTATCTTTCCAAAATATTAATGTAAAAGCATTAATGAAAGTTTACCTGTATATTTGATTCCACTTTTAGATAACTGAATAACTTCAAACACTATTTGCTTAATTTATATATTCTTTTTTTCTATTAATTGTTCTATTAATCTGCTTCAATCGCGAGGGACGACCTGCACGGTAAGCACATTAACTTTATGTTTGGGCTTTCACACACGTGCGATGTGGTTTACGGCGCTTCTAAATGTATATTCTGTTCAAATTCCGTCTTTCCCCGTCGCGCTCCGGAAGCGGCCTAGGCCTTCCGTGAATCTGCGGCCTGGGGTTCGGATGTTGAGCCCGCATGCGCAGATTCGCGGGTTGAATTCTCATATAATTGTTATCTGGCTAGAAAAATCTTTGTACGCAGCGGCGTCCGACTCTGAGGATTTCGGGCCTGCTTTAGCTCTCCCACCTAGTGACCAGGAAGTACGGCCTTCCGTGGCCTACTCAGAGCTCATGATCTTCACCTCTCAGCGTTTGGGCACACTCTACAGGAGCGTGGTTTCCTCTCAAGCTCCCTTTAGAGTAGTCCCCCTAGAGCAGGGGTTGGCAGGTAAGTTTGGAATCGGGCCCAAAAATGTTTTGCCACTAGATGGCGGGCCAGAACATAGTCAAAGGATAATAAGTGGCTTATTGGAACGCTGGTGTGAAAACTTTTCTTTCCTACCACGTCAACATGACAAGCTAATAACATGGTTGTCAGCATTATAATAGCTGTTCTCTATCATAGGTAACTCAACGCTGCGTTTGACGCTTTGGGAACGCCCTCTGCGTGACCAATGTCTGAAGCCTCTATAGAATCACGCCAATTCATTGGCTGGTGGCGCGACGCCGCCTCTGACGCAATGACGTCGTCAGCTCATACTGGCGAACGCGCCACCCACTCCTCAGATTTCTCTGCCTTCACGAAGCGGTCACACTGCCCTTCGTTGTTGCAATTTTCTGGCCTTATAACTGCATATTTCGGACGCGATTCATCCATTTGCACTTCGGCGACTGCCTCAGTGGAACTTTGTTCTCCTCGCGGTGAAGTGCCATGGAGTATCGCCGCTGTCAACCGCCGTGCGCGCGTTTCATCGCTCGCGAAGACCCACACAGTAAGTGTATTAAATGTCTGGGTTTTTCGCATGCACGTGACGCGGTTTATGGAAATTCGAAATGTAAGATGTGTGAGAATTTCCGTCTCATAACCCTCCGCTCTCGGCTTGAGGTTTGTGAGAAGGAATCTTCCATCTTTCCCCGTCGAGAGGCCTCTCGTGAAGCCGCGACCTGGGGTTCGGATGTTGAACTCGAGGAGATGGAGAGTGAGCAGACAGGCCTCGCCTTTTCTCTCCCTCCCTCTCCCGAGCATGTGCGCGCGAATTCACCGGTTGAATTCGTGCATGATTATCTGTTTCCTAGCCCGAGAGCACGTGATACCGTTTCTTTCGGATTAGATGATATTCTGCAAACAGCGGCCTCCGACTCCGAGGATTTCGGGCCTGCTTTAGCAGATGCGCTCCGGCCTAGCGGCCAGGAGGCGCGGCCTTCAGAGGCCTATTCAGAGCTCGTGGACGTGCTTTCGCGCGCTACTGAGAAGCTCGCGCTGGATTGGCCCGATGAGCCCCGCGAATCTCGAGCCTCAAAACTCGACGAGCGGTTCCTCTGCGGTGCGAATTCCAAGCCTGATAGGAGGAAGCTGCCATTTTTCAGTGATCTGCATCAAGAGATCTCCAGATCCTGGAAGCAGCCTTTTTCCTCTCGCCTTATTAATGCGGCGGCAGCTGACTTCACCAACCTCGTGGGTTCGGTGGAGCAGGGTTACACCGCCATGCCGGTGGTTGAGGATACTTTGGCCTCCCACCTTTCTCCAACTTTGGCGCCTTCCTGGAAGTCCCGCCCTCTCCTTCCTTCCAAGCCGTGTAGGACCACTTCCTCCCTTATCGGAAAGTCCTACACCGCGGCCGGTCAGGCAGGTATGGCCCTCCACACGATGGCCATCCTTCAGGCCTACCAGGCGGATGTGCTTAAGGAGATGGATGAAGGGACTGGCTTGACTCCGGAAGCCGTGAAGGAGCTGCGCAGGGCCACTGACTTGGCTCTTAGAGCTACCAAGCACACCGCACGCGCTGTGGGGCGCTCTATGGCGGCTTCAGTGGCTGCAGAACGCCATCTGTGGCTCAATCTGACCGAGATCCGTGAGAGGGAGAAGGTGTTTCTGATGGACGCACCCATCTCACAATCTGGGTTGTTCGGGGAGGCGGTTAGCGCTGTAGTGGACAAATTCCGCTCAGCCAAGACGCAGTCGGCTGCTCTCAAGCAGTTCATGCCGAGGAGGTCAAGGGACTATTCCACTCCCTCCTCCTCCGTGTCTAGAGAGCAATCGCTCCCCAGAAAGGAGCCTTCTGGCGGTGGTGGAGCCCAGGCCACGCACCCTCCCCCAGCTACGGTTTGGGGAGCCCGTGGCCGGTCTTTTCCCCGCCAGCACCCACGTAAACGGGTTAACCTGAAGCGGCCCAACAGGCCTGCCGCTTCGGCTAATCCGGGTCGTTCCTGACCTTCGGGTCGGAATGAGGAGAGCCGCTTCACTGTTACGAGGCGAGGTCAGACCGCGGAAGCGTTTCTGCCCGCCCCGAACGCGCTCTCCTCACTCAAATCTGTCACAACCACCCATCGAGGTTTGGTGTGCAGAACGAGTTCACCCTCATTGTTCATCGGTCTGGCAGTTGGGGGACGCATTCGTCTTTCCCCCTCTTCAGTCCGTCCTTTCGCCGCCAGCGGGCCGCGTGTTAGGGGACACAGCCGGTTCTCCCCTACAGTGTACGGACCCCGTGCCGGCCACCCGTCAGTCCAGCACATCTCTCTCCATCATCCTGAACAAGGACGCCGGGGGCTCTCCTTCGTGGTGGAGGGTGCCGCTGCTTCCAGGCCTTCTCGACACCCCATCTCAGGTATGTCTTCCCTTGCACGACACTCTGCTCCCTCTATCGCATTTCTTTCACGAATGGGAGCGTCTACCGGGGGTATCGCTGTGGGTTCTCCGCACAATTCGACGGGGTTCATCTGACCGTAGTAAACAGCGCCTCCAAGGCTTCTGTTCTACGCCTGGAACTTTCCTCCCTCCTACAGAAAGGAGCGATAGAGGAAGTACCGCAGTCGGACATCGAACAAGGGTTCTTCAGCCGCTACTTCCTCGTCCCCAAGAGGGACGGCGGTTTGAGGCCCATTCTGGACCTACGGCGTTTGAATTTTTCCCTTTACAAAGGGAAGTTCAAGATGCTGACCATGAAGAACATCATGTCTCAGGTCCAAGAAGGAGACTGGTTTGTCACTATCGACCTAAAGGATGCGTATTTTCACATCCAGGTCGTTCAGAGACACAGGAGGTTCCTTCGGTTTGCCTTTGGAGAGAAGGCTTACCAATACAAGGTCCTGCCCTTCGGCCTGGCCTTGGCACCGAGAACGTTTACGAAATGCATGGATGCTGCTCTGGCCCCTTTGAGGCTCCAGGGCATTCGTGTATTGAACTATCTGGACGACTGGCTCATTCTGGCTCACTCCAGGGAGCTAGTAAGTCGTCACAGGGATACCGTTCTCCGCCACATCCATTCTCTTGGCCTCAGGATGAACGCCAAGAAGAGTGTGCTCCTCCCATCTCAGCGAACCGTGTTTCTAGGGGTTCGTTTGGATTCCGTTCAGATGCAGGCCCGTTTGGCTCCTGCCCGGATACCCGATTTTACAGCATGTCTGGCCCGCTTCAAGCTAGGCCACCATGTCTCTGTGGGAACCTGCCGCAGGCTTTTAGGCCTCATGGCAGCGGCCTCCCCTGTGTTGCCCCTAGGGTTGCTTCACATGAGGCCGTTTCTCTGGTGGATGAAGGAGCTGAGGTTACACCCCATTGTACCAGCCACTCGCCTTATCAGGGTGTCGCGCAGTTGCCTTCGACCCTTTTACTATGGAGAGACCCCGCTTTTCTTCGGAGCGGTGTGAGAGTGGGTGCGATTCACCGTCGCCATATGATTACGACGGACGCATCTATGACAGGCTGGGGCGCGGTCTTCGAGGGAAGACCGGCGAGCGGGGAATGGACGGAAGAGTTCCTCTCTTGGCATATAAACTGCCTGGAACTCAGGGCTGTCTTCCTGGCTTTGATGTATTTTCTCCCCGTTCTCGGGGGGCATCATATCATAGTCAGAACGGACAATATGGCGGTTGTGTCCCACATAAACCGTCAGGGAGGTTCACGGTCGCGCACCCTAGACAGGCTTGCACGCCGTCTTCTCCTTTGGTCCCAGGACAAGTTCCTTTCGTTGAGGGCGGTTCACGTTCCGGGAATACTGAACCTTGCGGCCGACTTTCTGTCCAGGCAGAAGCTCAGGCCGGGGGAATGGAGGTTGAACCGTCAGACGGTATCCCAGATCTGGGATCTGTTTGGCAAAGCGGAGGTGGACCTCTTTGCTTCGCAGGAGTCATCCCAGTGCCCGCTCTGGTTCTCCCTGAGTTTCCCGACGTCTCTGGGCATAGATGCGTTCGCCCACCCGTGGCCGAATGTCATGCTGTATGCGTTTCCGCCAATAAAGCTGATTCCGACAGTACTATGCAGAGTAAAGGTGAGCAGTGCCCGTCTCCTTCTCATAGCCCCATTCTGGCCCTCCCAGACGTGGTTCTCGGAGTTAACTCCCCTCTTGTATCGGTCTCCGTGGGAGATTCCGATCAGACGGGACTTGTTGTCCCAGCTTCAGGGCAAGATCTGGCATCCTCAACCAGAGCTCTGGAAGTTGTGGGTATGGCCCATACAGGGCCAAGGGCTGTGACGAATGATTTGCCTGTTGAAGTCCAGGAAACCATAGCCAGTGCCAGAGCCCCTGCTACTAGGAAGCTGTACTCTTCCAAGTGGGGCGTCTTTGAATCCTGGTGTTTGGCTCGTGCGATTGACCCAGTTAACTGCCCTGTTGGTCCAGTGCTGGAATTTTTGCAAGAGAGACTGACAGCGGGGGCAGCTGCTACCACCCTTAGGGTTTACGTAGCGGCCATTGCAGCCCGGAGAGGGCTCGATGAGATCCCCCTGGGGAGACATCGGTTGGTCTCCGCCTTTATGCGTGGGGTCAGACGGCTTAGGCCGGTTCGCCCCACGGCAGTTCCTTCTTGGGACTTGTCAGTCGTCCTCGAAGGTTTAGTGATGGCCCCTTTTGAGCCCTTGGAGTCAGCTTCGGATCGGACTCTGACTCTTAAGGTGACTCTTTTGTTGGCGCTTACGTCACTAAAAAGAGTTGGAGATTTGCAGGCCTTCTCTGTTAGTGAGACGTGTATGGACTTTGCCCCGGGTCTAGTTAAAGTGACCTGCGGCCGAGGCCGGGTTACATTCCCAAGGTCTTGTCCACATCGTTTCGATCTCAGGTGGTCACGCTTCACTCTTTCCATCCTCCTCCCTTTGCCTCAAGTGAGGACGAGAGACTCCACATGCTCTGCCCGGTTAGGGCATTGAAGCTGTATGTGGATCGCTCCAAGGATTGGAGGAAATCCCCCAGTTGTTAGTCTGTTTTGGTGCTGGCCGTCGTGGGCTTGCCACATCGAGACAGAGAATTTCTCACTGGGTGAGAGACGCCATTTCGCTGGCTTATGAGGCGCGGAACCTCCCTTCACCTCTTAGTCTCCGGGCGCATTCTACTAGGGGCGTAGCCTCCTCTCAAGCTCTTTTCAGAGGGGTACCCCTAGAGGATATTTGTGTTGCGGCAGGATGGTCCTCCCCGCACACCTTTGTCAGGTTCTACAACCTTGACGTTGATACGGCTCCAGGTTCTCAGATCTTGTCTGTTTGAACCGACCGTAGGTTGTTGGTTCGTTATTGGACCAGATTGGCAGCGTTTTCAGCTTGGCGTGTTTGGTATATCGTTCCCAAAGCGTCAAACGCAGCGTTGAGTTACCTATGATAGAGAACGTCTCGGGTTACTCGCGTAACCCTTGTTCTCTTAATAGGGAACGAGACGCTGCGTATGCTGCCAAGCTCCTCACGCTGCCGACAGGGTTCTTTTCGGCAGAGAAATCTGAGGAGTGGGTGGCGCGTTCGCCAGTATGAGCTGACGACGTCATTGCGTCAGAGGCGGCGTCGCGCCACCAGCCAATGAATTGGCGTGATTCTATAGAGGCTTCAGACATTGGTCACGCAGAGGGCGTTCCCAAAGCGTCAAACGCAGCGTCTCGTTCCCAATTAAGAGAACAAGGGTTACGCGAGTAACCGAGACGTTTTTTGCGGTGCAAATATTGTTTATGATGAAAATAACTACGTTTTCGTCAGTTTTTACCTACGGATCGATGCATTTATTACAGATTTCTGCTCATTCGAAATCGGATACAGATGAAGTAGCAGTGTAAGATTACATTTGTTTAAATGCATTATTGAGAGAGCGACTGCGTGTGAACAAGTGTGTAGTACTTGTTTAAATCATGCTTTCAGCTGAAAATATTCAGTATATAGACTAGAAGCAATGAACAAATTCCTTGAGAACTATAACTTACAGCTCATGTCCATTGCCGTCCTCATATAGCCTTCACATTCTTCTGATTTGAGTGATCCTTCTCTATCAAGCTAGCTAAATATTAACATGTGAATTCTTCCTAAATATGCAGTTATATTACGGGCAGTTGGCATGAATTGTACTTGTGATGGTGGTGGAGCGCTCTCGGAGCGAGTGATGCTCTGACTTTTAAAAAATCCGCTCCTCGCTCCAGTCAAAATCACACCGCTCCACTCCGCGCTCCACTCCGCTCATACTCTGATTGTGAGTAACTGTTGCTATCATGACAGATTTATTTCAGAATTATTTCTGCTTTCAAAATAATCTGGCTGCGGGCACAGAAAATAATCTGGTATTCGTTCCCAATGCATCATAGCTACGCAGTGTTGAGTGGATCTATGAAAGCGAACATCTCGGATTACTTACGTAACCCATGTTCTCGGAGTAGGGAACGCGTCTCTGCGTCCGCTGCCAAGCTCCTCGCGCTGCCGACAAGTGGACTTTTTTGGCAGAGAAATCTGAGGAGCAGATGGTGCGTTCGCCTGTATAAGAATGGTGACGTAAGAACATCGAGGACGGCATCCGCGCCATCATTCTATAAGGGCTTCGGACAATTGGCACACCCAGAGGGCGTTCCCAATGCGTCATAGCTACGCAGCGTCTCGTTCCCTACTCAGAGGACATGGGTTACGCAAGTAACCCGAGACAATTTTACTGTATTTTTGATCAAATAAATGCAACCTTAGTGAGGTTAGTGAGTCTATTTAAAATAGATACCTCCAGAGTTGTTCCTCTATAGGAACAAAGTGACATACTGTGATATAATCCAGCGCATTACTGGTACCTCTGCAGTCTTTAATATTCCCATATCTGCAGATGAGCCGCTTGTAGATTCTTCATTTCCTCTTGTCTTTTCCCATTTCGATCCCTCTTGTCTCTCCTGTGTTGCTCTTGTTCTCAACTCATTCTCCAGTTCTGCTACTTTTTGACTGAGAGAATCTTTGTCTCTCCTAGCCTGAACGATAATCTTGTCATATTCCTCTCGAATCTTTCGTTCCTGGGAACAGTTAGGACACTCCACGGTTGCTGAGGGAGCTGAAAAAGGTTCAAGAGAGGATGTAGAGAGCTGCTCTACAGAACGGCGCTGTGAAGATGAAAACTCTGATCCCTTTCCAGTTCTTTCTCTCCCTCCAGCATCATGGAGAACCGCCCCAGACAGGGAACGGGGCAGGGAGCGGGTCCTACCTGCAAAGTAGGGCTGCACAATTAATCAAATTTCTAATCGCAATTACAATTACAGATGCCACGATTACATAATCTTTCAAAGCCACGATTACAAAAATAAATAAATAAAAAATGCCCACTTGCATTATTCTGTGAGCTTAAGAATTTTTTGTTTAACAAACTCAATCACACTGGATAAAATACCTTTTGTCTAACTGATAGTAGCTGTTACTCTGTTGTGCATGATAGATATGTTAAACGCCAAACGTGTCAAAAGCGGAACAAAACAGTGGTACTAGTTTAAACTGCACGCCACACTGACCTTTTATGCGCTTGCCTCAAAAGAAAACAGGGCAGCGCGAGTGCGAGCTTAGAGCGTTTATTACAGTGACCGGTCACGATCACGCACTAAACAACGCTGTGAAATCCAGTAAGAAGCACTCGAGTTCAGTGCAGAGTTCTCCCGTACAAATCACATCTCTTTAATTTAAACTAGTTTAAAGCCAAATAAATCGGAGTTGTTATTCTCATCAACACTGATGCAGAAAGCAGCAGAAACAGTGCAACAACGATCCAGTTAGAAGACTTTTCAATCCACAAACCACCCACATTTACCATATTTTTACTGTAGTAACTAATGTAACAATGGTACGGTTGCAGAAAAGTAGGATATTCATATTGAGTATTATTATGTTAATAATATACTAAATATGTTAAAGGAGTTATGGAATATAATTACATTATTTTGTTAATTATTCTATCAGTTGATGTGGATTTGTAATCGACTGAATGTCTTTAGGCTACTGTTTTTCAATGCAAACACCATAGAAACCATATAGTTAGGCTACTTCTTTTTTTACCAAGTTAATGAGGTGCTGTACTTTTGGTTATGTATAAAAGATGAGGCTGTTACAGTTTTCACAATGGTACTGTCAAATGTGCATTTGATTCCCAAGTCAAACTACTCTGAACTCAAGCTCCTGTTCTAATGTGCATTTCTAAGAGACAAAACTTGTAACATGTTCAGTGCTACCAAATCAGGTGCTGGTGCCACTGCTCTCAAATGTTAGTCTGGAGCCCTGATGATATAAATAGTACTGTAAAATTTTACTATAATTTGAATTTGTCTGTTTAATTGTAAATGAAATATATAGCTTTAGTAAACCATTTTTTCTTATTTTTTCCTTTAGTTTTAGTATAACATTATTATACCATGCATAATTTTACCTTTTTTTTTTAAAGAAGAAACCAAACCAATGTATAGTTGACATTTGAGGCTCAATGCTATAGAAAAGCAATAAAAGTTCAGGAAGAGTGTTTTCAGCCTTTTTTAAATATATATTTTATATGGCATGCAGCTTCAAACAATGGCATAAATCTGTTCAAAATAATCGTTATTAATAATAACAATTACAATCTCAAGGGAATAATCAACCATTATGATTTTTGTCATAATCGTGTAGCCCTACTGCAAAGCAGTGAAACGTTCTTCTTTAGTGTTTAAAGTCATTACTGATTTTATTTGAAAATGCAGCTTGTTACCATCAGCTCTGTTTTTCTCATCTCCAGGTCGAGATCCGCGGCTGTAATGCCCATGTGGTTCGGTTTGGCCAGGTTTCTCCAGCTGGGGGAGAAAAGTTCTGAGCTCCAGCCCATCTCCACAGTGACCTGAGCTGAGTTTAGGTTCAGAGGGACTGACTGAACTCAAAAGATTGGGAAGCAAGCATGTCTGCGGCTGAAAACACAGCACATTAAACACCAAATATGAAGATACCAGATCATACTGTCTGTATTTTGGAGCATAAGAAAAATGCAGTGAATGATAAAAAGTTAATTTCTTAAAATGTCAAAAGAAAGACATTTTAAAACAAGGCCTTAAAGGATCTAGTGTACCATCTTTCTATCAAACCTGTTTTATTGCATGCAGGTCTATCATCTGACATTTAACTAAAAATGTATATAGTTAGAAAATAAGTATGTAATTGTTACAAAAGTAATTGTTTACAAATTTCTAATATTTAGCATCCTATCTGATAACTGAAATTAGCGTGAAGCTATACAGGGCATCAGTCACTGGGTTTTAAAATGAAACATTTAATATTTTAACAATAACTAATAATACTGAAAAATATTAATAATAACACAATTTTTTTAACTTTATATACGTAATTATAATTATATTAACAATCATTTAGTGACTCATTCAAATGGCTAATTTGAGTGAGTTTGAGACTGCTTTTTGAATCTTTTTACTGACGTGTTATAAGGAAAAAGCCAAATCGAATTTCATAATTTGTGTTGTTTATGCATATGGTTGCACAAAACTGTTTTCCCAACTAAATTTTAAATAAAATGTTCTCACACATTAGATAAAATGATCTTTTCTCATTTGCAGCGGTTTTAGTTGCAATATGGGGCTCTGCTATATAACTTTAAAAGGTTTGACATATTTTATATGCTGTTTATAAAAGAAACTTTGACCCAAGGCTTGTTTCATGGGAATTTTATGATATTCGTATCTCAGTTAAAATGTACACGAAAACTGAATGTCCCAATAAAACATTGTATATTGTATATTCAGATGAACACTGTCCTCCTCTGGCTCAGAGTGTTCTGGTGATGTTCCCGCTCACTATACTGTAACTTTAGAAACAGGCCACTAGAGGCAAAACTATTCAAATGAAGAGTCAAACTGATGAGCACAATAAAAGTTGCCCCTTTCATCTTTACGACTCACTCAGCTGCAAAAGGGCACTTGATATACAAACACATTCAGGGTTTAAAGTGAAGCTATAAATTTGTCTATGTGAATATGTGCTGTGTGTATGTGTGTCGGTTTAAATCTCACCTTTCTGTCAGATCCAACCGGTGGTAAAATCTGCTGTCTGTTCAGATGATTAAAGTCCTTCTTCCCATTCAAATATATACATGAAGAGAATATTTTTGTGAGATTACGTAATTTATGAATTTGCTGATTTTAGAAAACAGTTAGATAAGAGCGGCGTGTGTAAGACTTCATCAGTATTGTGCATCTGGGTATGATCTGTAAGTGTAGTCATTGGGGGAAAAAACACTTATATTTAAAGGAATAGTTCACCCAAAATTGAAAATTTGTTGAAAATGTCCTTACCCTCAGGCCATCCAAGATGTAGATGAGTTTGTTTCTTCATCTGAACAGATTTTGAGAAGTATGGCATTACATGGCTTGTTCAATGGATGTTCAGTGAATGGGTGCCATCAGAATGAGAGTCCAAACAGCTGATAAAAACATCACAATAATCCACAAGCATCCACATGACTCCAGTCCATCAATAAATATTACCAGTTATTTGATCTCTTATGCTGACGGCACCCATTCAAAGCAGAGGATCCATTAGTGAGCAAGTAAAACTAAAACTACATTTCTCCAAATCTGCACAGATGAAGAAACAAACTACTCTACATCTTGAATGGCCTGAGTGCAAGTACATTTTCAGCTAATTTTAAGTGAAAAAGGGTTAAAACTGTTAGCATTTAGCATATTGTGGTGTTTTTCAATTAAGGTGAGTTAAATATAGGAATGTGATGCATATGGGAAGACTGTATGCGCATTTCTTGCAGTGTTTTTTATATTCTGAAAGTATGTGTTTTCAGAATGAAAATGCTCCTGAGAAGAGTGTGTATACCTGTTCATGTGTGTAATGTAACTGAGATGTGTATATGGGTTGTGAAGGAACAGCCATGGCTCTGGAGGCAAACTGTAGAGAGCTGAGAGTTTCAGATATTAAAGATGATTGAGATGACACCGTGACCACTAAACACGTCCGGCAGTTCCCTCCCAAACTAAACCAGATAACAAAATAAACATCAAACTCAGAAACAAATGTTGAAGAAAGTGGAGAAATAATGCCGATGTTGGTGATGCTCACCAGTCCCTAAGTGCTCGGGTTAGTTTGGATTCTCTGTATGGGACATGCTGGGACCCCGCAGAGCTGAGGGCAAAAATCACCTAAAAAGAAAGAAAGGATTGAGATTTTCTGTACTTTGCATGTTAATACTTTTTATAGTATTATATACATAATACCAGGATAAGTATCAAGACATTTTTTTATGTAATTTATGTCCAAAATGATTCTCATATTATGTAATTTTTTCTTCGAACACAGTGAGAAAACTCATAACAGGGAAGAAAAGGCCTCCACATTATCTAAATATAAATAATCAAATGAAGAAGCCGATATCCTGAAAAAAATCATTTTCTTTGTTTTAATGTGAAATGACATCTTCCCTTCCCTAAATGGAAAGCTATGTAATCGTACAGATCATTTCCTGTGTCTAATTTCCTGCAGATGCAGCCAACACATTGAGATGATTAAGATAGGGCTCTTAGACTGATAAATAATCATTGGAGTACGTCTTGAGATACTCAAAACAAACTCTGCTCTTCAAAAATGCCGTTAGTCTGACCGGGACAACAGTGATAATAGATAAAGCATGTCCTTTTTTTGCTGACATGTTTGAGGTATTACTAACATTTCCGAATATGGTGAGGGAGCGTTTCAGCATCTTGGTCTCTTGTGGGTTTTCATTTGTGGCATTGAAAGTTCTCTTAATGTCCGGAACCACAGAACTACGAAACTGGGGGTAGAGAAAGAAAGTGAACATTAAAACTGAAACTATTATTTGTAACCCAAACCTTTGTAGTAAAGTATATAACAACACTGTATATTCTGTTGAATGTCTTGACCATTTGTTGCAGGTAATCAACAGTACCGATATTCAGAAAAAACAATACAATTATGACACATGATTTCTATTTAGTTAATATTGAACAAATTTACATTTTAGATAGATACAGATAGTTACTTTGTCAGCTTATTTGTGCTCCGACAACAAAAACTGTTACACACAAAGCTATGTTTGTTGTGCCTCTCTGAGCAACATGTGGAAGATAGATTTTTATTACACTACAACTGAATCAACCATTTTGAACGAATCATTTGAATGAATGAAATTCAAAGACTTAATCATAAAGGCACATCACCAGTTTCATTCCTGGATGAATCAGCATGTTTGATGGAATAAATTGAGTCAATAATTCAAAGACTTTATCGTTAAGGCAGTCGTATGAATCAGCGTGTGGCATGTGTTTGAATGAATTGGATGAATCATTCATAAAGACGATCACTTGTCGCCACCGACTGGCGCATTGATGTTTTTGTCTTTAGGTAAACATTAAAAACAAATTCAAAAACTTGGAAACTTGTCCCATGGTTAAAAATAGTGGTCAGTATTTTAGAATAATCATAATATTTTACTATTATAATAGGTCAATCAATAGTGGTCAATCAATTTCTTACTAAAATATCATGATCTGACACAGAAACATTTCAGAGTAACATAAACTTACTTTTCCCGAGCTTGCCAAATCCACCTAACAAAAAGCAAAAATCATGCGAGTTTCATAAATCTTTATTAATTCACAAATATGGTGCTCACTACAAGTATGCCAAGAATGTGTACTTCACACAGAGAATACCTAATATTTCAGTTATGCCAAAAGGAGTCTCCGATGCTATCATCTTACCAGAGTGAGTTTGCTGGCTGTCAAAACTCCCTCTGCAACCATTAAGCACAAACACACACAAAAGGAGGTGGTTAATCAGATTTGTATTAATAGAACATAATTACGCCGCGACACTGTGAGTTTGCAACACACCACTGCGGGGGGTACAAGGAGACCCTGTGGGAGGCTCTGGTATGTTCATATCTCCCAACAATAACAATCAGACTGCAGGCAGAGGTTCCTAGAGCTGACTAATGCGTAGGGGGTTGACTGAGGGGAGCTATTGACCGACAAATGAACTGAGTTACCCATTAAAAACAAGTAACAATGTTACAGAATGTAAGAGTAACTCTCCTAAAACATCTTTAGTATGAAGAATTAATTGTATTAATCTAATAAGATAATAAAAACATGGCAATATACATAATTCAGGGAAACTTCAGAATGACATATATGTTTAGGAAACAAAAAACACCTACCAGGGGACTGGAGCATTGTGTTGATGACCACAATGTTGAATACCATATGGGATCGGCTTGGAAAATCTCCCTTTGAAATCCCTGAAAAATTTTATAAAGGTTTGACAAATTAATCTGATTTAATAAAGCAAGCGGAGATCACTCTGATCATCATACTTCAAATGAAATAGTGTTTGCTGATCAGATCAGATTGAGTGTGTGTCTTACCTGTGTGTCTGAGAGCTGAGCCACGGCGATGCACCCGTAGCAGGTCCTGGGCAGAGTTCACTTCCACCTCCGTCAACCCATCGAGACGCACCACCTCCTCACAGTCACGCACCCAGATCACCTCACTCCCTTTTGGATCCTGAACCACACAGAGACACAAGAGCATCTGAACACTTTCCTCTATCTTAGACTTCAAAAGTTTCATATATTCCAAGCAGACAGTTTACTGGTACCGTAAAAGTTCAAAAGTTTTTTTTGTATATGTATTAACATCCCGTGGTAACTAGGAATTACACAAGCTTCAGTCTGGATCCAACCCTTAAATTATCTGAGATAACCAAACACCTGAGAAGAGATGATGCCAACCCCCAGACAATATACAGAATTACCTAATTTTGCCATAAGTTAAGCATATTAAGTTTCTACAATATATAAATATATTGTGGAAACTTAATTTCCTGTAAAGCTGCTTTGCAACGATTGTATCGTAAAAATCGCTATACAAATAATCTTGAATTGAATTAAATATTTAGCAAGGATGCATTAAATTAATCAAAAGTGACAGTAAAAACTTTCATTTTGTTACAAAATCAGCAATTATTGTACATTTATTTGTCTAAAAGAAATGCTTTTTGTCAAAGAATCTTGATTTAAATAAAAAATAAACAAAAAGTTTCCACAAAAGTATTATGCAGCACTGCATATTAAGCAGAAGTTTTCAACTGCGTTTAGAATGATTTCTGAAGGATCTTGTGGCATCGAAGTATACCAAATACCAAAGCCATGTGAATGTTCCCATGAACTGAACAATATACACAATGTCATTTTCTCTGAAAAAAGCATCTGCCAAATGCATTAATTTAAGATAATTTTGATTGATTGATTTAACTGATACAGTGATTTACTTTACAAATACTTACCAATAGGTCATAAATCTTTTCATTGAAAATGTGGTAGAACGAGACTCTGATTTTGCAGTAAGATGCCTTTGGGGCTGGATTTTTCAGATTAAGGATTGTTCTAGGATGCTTATGTACAGGTCCTATTATGTGTAGTCTGGTGAGCATGATGCAGTGAATGAGGAGTGGAATGTTACTGCAAGATACAGTATGTGTTATACAGTAAGACACTCTTATCTTATCAATCTTAAGATATGACTTTCTAAAACCAGCAGCCTGAAGGTTTGATACAGGCGAAGATGTCCTCAGCAGCGCGGCTGATGATGCCTCTGTGTTTGGCTGACACGCTGCATCCCTGCATGGTATGAGTTTTACCGCTGCCCGGAGAGCCATAGACAATTACACAGCCATTATAACCCTGCATTAGATACTCGACCAGAGACTGGCACAGAAAGAAAGACAGAGATAGATTAGTATCTCAATTTACAAATAAAATATATTAAGGACTAGTATTAAACATGACAATTGTTGCTAAGAACATTCTTTGAACCTTTGTTGTAGACTCATAAACATCTCTCTGTGATGCCTCCTCATTTAAGACTGCATCAAGGTCTATAATATGAGGCTTGTGACTCTGGAGAAGGACAAAAGATATTTTGAAAACACCTTCAACTTGACTGTATGCATACTTTGGTTTCACTTGAATCATAAGAGCATGATGAATCTAATTAAGTGACATCTTTGATCTCGTTCGAATCAACACTCACCCTTCCAGTGTCAACAACTACTCTGTTGAGATGTGTCACTTTGATGGAGGCTCTGGGTTCATCTAAAGAGACAGAATGTTCTGGTCTGTTCGCTGAGGAATTGAACAATTTGGGTTAAATAGCTTCAGGATGTTTGCAGAAATCAAGATAAGAACAATGGAACAAGGTAATACAAAGAAATAAAGTAATCATGCAAACTTCAGTAAAAGTTGTGCAGATCCTTATATACATTGTTTTTATATATGTGAGAGAGCATGTGCGTAAGACCCGTGTGTGTGTGTGTGCTCTCACGGGCACACAGACGGACGACCACTCTGAAACTCCTCTCTGTGTTTAGGCGTTTTGCTGCAGACATCCTCTTCAAACTTTGACTTCTTGCCCAGTGGATAAATGTTGTAGACTAAGACAGAGATACAGATGCATGATTATAATCATAAATAATAATTAATAATCAAATTAAAGAATACTGTAGCTTGCTTTTTAGTCAAATATGATCAAATGAATAACTAGTTTTTCAGTAGGGCAGAGACCGGTCATAATAACATATAACTAAATATAATACAAGAACTCCAAAAACGTTTATCACATTGTAAAATAATGTATGTGTAAACGTGCATGCGTAAATATGCAAAAAGTATAAAATATAACATTAATTCTAATATTCATTTTGTTCAAATGTACATGTAGTTTTAAAGGAATAAATGTGAAACTTAGTTTTTTATATTATTATTATTATTATGAGCATATATATTATTATTATCGCTGTTAAATGCAGTAAAGCTGTAATTGTCAGAAATTACCATAAAATACTGAGACAACGAGTTTGGTAAATAAGGACTAATCCATATTAGGCAAGCCATAGCCAATACATAGACAATGCACCACGGTAACACCTGAATTTTAAATAATACAATAAACATAAAACGTTAAACCCAACAGCATAAAGTGTACGAAAACACCACAATGTACACGTACAAACCAGATGAAACTATAATAAAACATACAATAAACGAGAGTTGGCCTACGCAAACCGTGCCTGTTTATAACATTATACTGAAACTAATAACACAACTATTTGATATTAATTAAAATGACATAGGCCTAAATATAAATTTAGTTCGCTTATAAAGTTGATCCTATAGTTGATGCGCTTCAAATCGTCAAATAAAAAAACACAACGTGAGATAAGATCATTTGTGGAGAGACCTACCTCTGTCCAACTGCTTCAGCTGTTTCTTTATGAAATCAAGCCACGTCTCTCCAGAGCACATTACTCCTGGAATAACAACCGTGGAATCCAGTTCCAGATAACCAGCCTGTCTCTGTAGAGCTGCAAATATCACACTTGGAGTGTTACTGACATGTTTTTGTTTTAGTATTTTGAAAGCTCCTGTTGTTCATCACTCCTCACCTCAGGTCGCGCAGATGAGATGAGCGCGTCGTCTCGCGCACTGTTTAATTGGCGTTCATGTGATCCACGCGCGCGCAGGGAGGTGAGTGAACGCTTCAGTCGGACTGAGACTGTGTGCTGAAAATGTGAACATTTTTAACCAATAATTAAACCCCCCAGAAAAAAATGCTAATTATCTTCAGATTTGGACTTAAATGTTATTTAATTACATTCAAACTTAAGTAATAAACTATTAATAAAACACATCTTAAACCAGTATAATATGGTTTTCTTGATGGTTTAAGATAGTCTCACAAACAATTTTCTTAGCTCATCAGAAAACTGTCCAAGAACCCTTATAAAACCAGCTAAATTGAAAGCTATCAGAAAATAATTTTAGGGTGGTTTAAGGTGTCAGGAACGATCTGTCCTGTATGTTGTTTGCCGTTTTGCAGACTTTTTACTTTTAAATAAGCTTTGCTTTTTAAATAACCAGCATGGTCATATTTGTATATTGATACAGGGTTGTATTTCCAACCATGCCACACTCTTTTACACCCAGACGTTGCCGGAGCACCAGTCTGGAATGCATGTGTGTGACAACTAATGGCTGTTCCTCTTGACCCCCTGTACCTCTCCTCCAGCACTGTCCTTTACTCCTTTACAAGGTGCTTGGAGGAGGAATGTGCATCATAAAATGGGATGTTTAAGCTTCTGATGCACAAATGCAACATAGGAGTCACACATGTCCAAGGGGGGACGAGGAAAAAGGATGGACTTTTTGATATAACCCTAAAATGAAAACCCTAGGAAACCCTAACACTCGAACGAGTTGTCTTCAACCAGGTCTCATTGTTTCTTTCACAGAACAATAAACTGGACGCTAAACAGTCAGGTTTCAGGAGTGGCCATTCAACTGAGACTGTGCTACTTTTAGTCACTGAAGCCCAGCGAATTGTAAAAGCCAATTTTAAATCATCAGTCCTCATTCTGCTGGATCTATCTTCCGCTTTTAACACTGTCAATCATCAGATCCTCCTGTCCACCCTCTCATCACTGGACATCACTGGGATTCCACTTCGCTGGTTTGAATCCTATCTCACTGGTCGGTCTTTCAGGGTGGCCTGGGGAGGGAGGTATCCAAAGCACATCAATTGGTCACTGGGGTTCCCCAGGGCTCGGTTCTTGGACCCCTCCTCTTCTCCACATACACTACATCACTGGGTCCCATCATACAGGCACATGGCTTCTCCTACCATTGCTACGCTGATGACACACAGCTCTATCTCTCTTTTCAACCAGATGATCCAACGGTAGCTGCACGGATCTCAGGCTGCTTGGCAGACATCTCGGCATGGATGAAAGAACATCACCTACAGCTCAACCTGGCAAAGACTGAGCTTCTTGTCTTCCCTGCCACTCCAACTCTACAGCATGATTTCACGATTCAGTTGGGTTCATCAACAATTACCCCATCAAGCTTCGGTCAGAAATCTTGGTGTAATCTTTGATGACCAGCTGACCTTCAAAGAGCACATTGCAAAGACTGCTCGATCTTGCAGGTTTGCACTTCACAACATCAGAAAGATCAGGCCCTTTCTGACAGAGCATGCTGCACAACTTCTTGTCCAGGCCCTTGTCATTTCTAGGCAGGACTACTGCAATGCTCTTCTGGCTGGACTTCCATCAAGCACAATCAAACCTCTACAAATGATTCAGAATGCAGCAGCACGACTGGTCTTCAACAAGCCCAAAAGAGTTCATGTTACACCTCTCTTTATCTCCTTGCACTGGCTACCAGTTGCAGCTCGCATCAAGTTCAAGACACTGATGCTTGCATATAGAACAACCACAGGCTCAGCACCCTCCTACTTCCACTCACTATTACAAATCTACATCCCCTCCAGAAGTCTGAGATCTGCTAGTGAGCGACGCCTCGTGGTACCATCACAGAGAGGCTCAAAATCACTCTCCAGAACATTCTCGTTCACTATTCCTGGCTGGTGGAATGATCTTCCCACCCCCATTCCGGAATGCTGGATCCCTGTCAATCTTCAAGCAACAACTGAAAACTCATCTCTTTCTACACTACTTGATTTCATCCTAAACTAAACTAAAAAAACTAACAAAACAAAAAAATGTTTCTCTTAATCTTGCTCTCCTTCCCTTGCTAGCTTGTACTTATTTGAACAATGCCTGAGACTTGGTTCAAGTCGAGATGAATCGATGATTCAAGATGAATCGCTTTATGTATTCCCCAATTGTAAGTCACTTTGGATAAAAGCTTCTGCAAAATGACTAAATGTAAATGTAAATGTAAAATACATATATTATGTCAATATACTGTCAGAAATATTGCACAATTTGAACAAACATAATTGAATAACCAAGATGTACTATACGCACAATGAAAGCAAAGAACCACTTCTCATTTGTATAGCATTGTATTTCATACTGTACCAGGGATTGTAAGAGAAACAAAAAGGGAGAGAGAGGAGTGATGGGACACAGCTTAGTGCTGCCATTTCCAGCTGTGTCAGTGTCAAAGGGTACAGATTCCTGATGCTCTGTATCTCGGCGTTTTACGGTCTAGTTTAACTGTGTCACTTCACCTGACATTTATACTTTCTCAATAATGAGCTACAATGGATACAATTTAATCTGTTAACATTCCATAAAGGTATATGCAGGGGCGCTGTGATGGGGGGAAAGGTTAGGACAAAGCCAAAAGGCCTGCAACGCGATCACAGGGGGCCCGAGTCAATATGTTCAGGGGGCTCTAAAACTATAACGGCGCCCCTGGTATAATAATTATTATTGTTGGTGATAAATATAATCAAATTTATTTCTACTTTAGATTGAAAAATATTCAAATTTATATCCTTTATTAAGTGGTTCTTAATATAATTTAAAATTAGACAAAAGAATAATTAAAATAAATTATAACTACTAAAAATGAAAATAGGAAAATTCTTTATGCTATTTTTATAATGAATATACATTTTTCTATTTATTACAAGCTCAAAAATCTATTTTCTCAGGTAGAATTTGCAAGTTAAAAAAAACAGTCATTATCCTTAATCCTTATTCATTACTCAATAAATCACACATGACTGGAAAACATGTAAATTCATTGCTTAAAAAGAATGGGAACATTTGACTCTTAAAACTTCTGGAATTCTGAAATGCAATTAGTGTGTTGTTAGACAATGGCTCCTTGGCTTGGGCCATCGAATCAAAAAGGTTGACATGTAACTTGCGCACTTAATAATGCAAATCACACCTATAGATGGCAGTATAGGCTTTACAACACTATGAACACGAGACAGAAAAGGTTGTGTCCACATTGCGAAGGAAGAATAATTTCTCTCTTTCTGTTTGTATGATTATATAACATTCATGTAAATTACATTATGCAAAACATGCCCCTTTTCTGGACTATTAAATAAAATCTCACTCGATCAATATAGTCCTGCATATGTTATTAATATTATGCTTTTTTGTATTTTTTAATGGACGTCAAAATGTAGACAGTATATACAAAAATACTCCTCATATTTTAAATTCTAAAATGTATACTTTCAGAGGTAAATTGTTAAATTGGTTTGTTTAACACTAAACAACCTGTTTAAATGAGTATGGGGTGGACTGGATTGACCCTTGAACGGCATTTCTGGAAGAGGTTCTACTGGAACCCACCGGACTGGATTACAGTTGTAAAGTGGGTCAGGGGGAGAAAGAGCTCATCTTGACACGTCTGACAGACACATAACCTGTCACACAAGCTCACACAGGACTAGTTTAAAACTTCAAACCCAAAGTTATAAAATGTTCTGATTTGTAGAACTTCAGTGGAATCCGGAGGGCTTTAACGTCACTTGGGTGTTTTCAGAAAAGTTCTAGACTCAAACTCATTCCCTGGGCATTCCAGAGACTTGAATCAGATCTCCAGAGCTGTGCTGGATATGGCACTGGCAGACACAAACAGCAGCGATGCATTCAAACAACCGTCACAGCATGTCAAATGAGGCCTGCATCTGCATACAGATCACTCGTAAGAACACAAAAAGAGATTATTTTTCGTTCCTTGGGAGGTGCATATAAGAGTAGAACTATTTAATGAAAATGCAGAGGAGAAACTCAACACTACTCTTCCGTGCCAGTCACGTCGCTCTCGAGATCTATTCAAACAGCAGGATATACTGTTAGGTCAGGTGGATGACGGGTTTCGTTTTAACCAAGGCCTTGGTGAAGCATTAGTGTGGAAATGGATCTCAGCTGCTAGGATCGAGCAGGTTTAGGGTAGAATTCATAAGATCAGCTGGTTTGATTCCAGCTGCTTGTTTTTGAGATGGTGTGGTATACAACATCCTCTTTACCAACCTAAAAGGTGGTGCTGGACTTAAAGAGATAGTTCACTCAAACGTTAAAAGTTATCACTACTCAGCCTCTTGTCATTCCAAACACATACAGGTGCATCTCAATAAATTAGAATGTCATGGAAAAGTTCATTAATTTCAGTAATTCAACTCAAATTGTGAAACTCGTGTATTAAATAAATTAAATGCACACAGACTGAAGTAGTTTAATTCTTTGGTTCTTTTAATTGTGATGATTTTGGCTCACATTTAACAAAAACCAACCAATTCACTCTCTCAACAAATTAGAATATGGTGACATGCCAATCAGCTAATCAACTCAAAACACCTGCAAAGGTTTCCTGAGCCTTCAAAATGGTCTCTCAGTTTGGTTCACTAGGCTACACAATCATGGGGAAGACTGCTGATCTGACAGTTGTCCAGAAGACAATCATTGACACCCTTCACAAGGAGGGTAAGCCACAAACATTCATTGCCAAAGAAGCTGGCTGTTCACAGAGTGCTGTATCCAAGCATGTTAACAGAAAGTTGAGTGGAAGGAAAAAGTGGAAGAAAAAGATGCACAACCAACCGAGAGAACCGCAGCCTTATGAGGATTGTCAAGCAAAATCGATTCAAGAATTTGGGTGAACTTCACAAGGAATGGACTGAGGCTGGGGTCAAGGCATCAAGAGCCACCAAACACAGACGTGTCAAGGAATTTGGCTACAGTTGTCGTCAGAGGCATCTTACCTGGGCTAAGGAGAAGAAGAACTGGACTGTTGCCCAGTGGCCCAAAGTCCTCTTTTCAGATGAGAGCAAGTTTTGTATTTCATTTGGAAACCAAGGTCCTAGAGTCTGGAGGAAGGGTGGAGAAGCTCATAGCCCAAGTTGCTTGAAGTCCAGTGTTAAGTTTCCACAGTCTGTGATGATTTGGGGTGCAATGTCATCTGCTGGTGTTGGTCCATTGTGTTTTTTGAAAACCAACGTCACTGCACCCGTTTACCAAGAAATTTTGGAGCACTGTATGCTTCCTTCTGCTGACCAGATTTTTAAAGATGCTGATTTCATTTTCCAGCAGGATTTGGCACCTGCCCACACTGCCAAAAGCACCAAAAGTTGGTTAAATGACCATGGTGTTGGTGTGCTTGACTGACCAGCAAACTCACCAGACCTGAACCCCATCGAGAACCTATGGGGTATTGTCAAGAGGAAAATGAGAAACAAGAGACAAAAAAAATGCAGATGAGCTGAAGGCCACTGTCAAAGAAACCTGGGCTTCCATACCACCTCAGCAGTGCCACAAACTGATCACCTCCATGCCACGCCGAATTGAGGCAGTAATTAAAGCAAAAGGAGCTCCTACCAAGTATTGAGTACATATACAGTAAATGAACATACTTTCCAGAAGGCCAACAATTCACAAAAAATTTTTTTTGTTATTGGTCTAATGGAGTATTCTAATTTGTTGAGATGAATTGTTGGGTTTTTGTTAAATGTGAGCCAAAATCATCACAATTAAAAGAACCAAAGACTTAAACTACTTCAGTCTGTGTGCTTTTAATCTATTTAATACACAAGTTTCACAATTTGAGTTGAATTACTGAAATAAAGGAACTTTTCCACGACATTATAATTTATTGAGATATACCTGTATTTGAGTAGTTTTTTTATCCGATACTTTTTTACTCTTATTCTATAATATTGTAAATATTTCTATAAGTACTTTTACTTGAGTACAGTTTTTTGGTACCCTACCCACCTCGGATTATAATAAAATATATATTTTGGGGAAGTCGTGGCTGAATGGATAGAGAGCTCTCTCCACTTTTAGTACCACGCCTGAGGTGAGACCCTTGAGCAAGGCACCGAACTCCCAACTGCTCCCCGGGCGCCGCAGCATTTGGCTACCCACTGCTCCAGGTGTGTTCATGGTGTGTGTGTGTGTTCTCTACTGTGTGTGTGCACTTGGATGGGTTAAATGCAGAGCACAAATCCAGAGTATGGGTCACTACTTTGCCACACATCACTTCACTCACTCGCTCACAAATAAAATAACACTAGTAGATATATTATGAAAAGTGCCAGAGTCCAAACAAGATACCAATTGACTTAAATTGCATAGACAAAAATATATTTTTGTGTGTTCTGCAGAAGAAAGTACACACGAGGGTGAGTAAATTACAATTTTCATTTTTGGATGACGACGCTCCGTTTGTCCCTTTAGTCCCTGTACTTCTAATCTCCAACTACAAATTTACACAAAAGAAAGGAAGAAAATCCCAAGAGAAATCAGACAAAATTATAAAATTATTCCAACTTTAATCAGTTCAAAAAGTTTCACAACAAATGCAACACATAGTAAAGGGGGAAATTCAACATTGATAAGTATTTGGATTGATACATTCTTCTTCCTAATGAGAATGTTGGCATTTATGTCGTTTTCTCCTAAATAAATCCTTGCATTTATTTACTTTAAGATAAAATTACAAATAAAAAATGAAATGTAAACTGAGATTTATTTTGCTCTAAGTAGTGTCCTGCAGCACTACAGCATGGTAAACAATGTAACTTAGTACAATTAAAAAAAACTCCAAAGCATTCTTTGAGTGAGTTAACATGAGCAGTTATAAAGGTTTAGCTAACAAGAACCCATAAATATTTCAACCACTTTTTTTTTAAACTTCAATTTAATGAAAGCTCACAAAAGGAGCAACTGTCCTCATTGAGGAAAACAAAAAACCTATGTCGGCTTAGCGACAACACACACGCACGCTTGCTCACACACCCACAACAAAACAGCCGCGTGTTCCCATGGTAGTAAAGATGCTGTACACAGTGATGCTGATATGAACATGTAGAGGGGCTGCTGAACACTCCTATGTAAAAAAGCAACTGAGCGTCATTTCGAAACGCCACTCACAACCACAGCAGCATCGATCAGACCATTCATCTCTGTGATCTGCTTCACATTCTGCTGAGAGCTACTTTAGTCCCGAACCACTCACCAACACACACAAATCACAGGCCAATGAGCGCACAGCACCTCTGCTATCTCACCAATCACAGACATTCGTTGACATTCTCATTGGCTGGACCAGGTGCGTCGCTCATTGGCCCACACACTCTGACACAAGGTACAATCTACCCACTGCCAGAACACATAAAGCTCTCTGCAAACACAACAAACTGCATTCTGGTCTTTATATGTAATATACATGAACAAATACACAATGTGTGGAAGGAGAGGAGGAAATAGAAGGGAAGAGGGAAAACAGAAAATAAAGAGCGCTCAAGCGAGTTAATTGTACAGATGTGACACTTCATGCACATTCGGATTACAGTGACCAAACGGAAGCAGTTAACAATGGAAAGGTAATACGTAAAAGTGTCTGTATGAAACGGGTACTATGCAAATAGGGCCACTGGGTGACAGTATCTTTTACATATTGGCATTGTTTTGGTCAAGAGACAGCCATGTGCGGAAATCGCCCCCTTGCAGGAAGAGCCTAAAGTACTCACACACACTTACGAGAAAACACACAGACGGCCCACAGAAGAGCAGCCACAACACAGCTTTAGTCGTGTTTTTAGTTTGTTTAGGAGTCAACGCAGTGTGTGTGTTGTGCGTGCGAACTCAGTCGCACATCTCCTCTGGTATTTCGTGAGGGTTGAGGATGCCAGGCACAGACATCTGCAGCTTGTGTTTCTCCTCCTGGGCCTGACGTAGCGACGCCTCCCTCTCCTCCAGGAACAGATCCGAGGTGTCCTCACCCGCAAATTCCTACAGTTACACAGAGAAACAGGTAAGCATTCGTGCGTTCTGCTTGCACTGACCGCTCTGCCAGAACGCCGTCATCTCTGCTATAATCGCTCTCTCTCCATCTCACACACACCTCCTGTCCCCATGCACTCCAGATGACCCATTTAGTTACACCATGTTTCACTATCCCTTAAAGGTCAAAGGGACAGCACTCTCTCTCTCTCACACCATCTCCATTTCCTCTACCACACACTCTCAGCTGCATAAACACTATTACTACTGATATCAAAATATTAGCATAAGGCAAAGATAACATGTATTAACCATTATTATACTATCAACTATTACTATGGCTCTCAGTGTCCTTGCAGCTCACCTTGATCTGTACAAGGAAATCCCTCAAGTGTTCCTTGAATGCTGGGATGTCTTGGTTTAAACTGAACAGACCAGTCACAAATACTTTGACCTGGGCACTACAAAGAGAAAGAACAAACATGCAGTCAGACAGGAAATACTAATAAAACCAGACATAAACAGTCCTAAGTATTTCAAAAAGACTGCCGCTGTGGAACAAAAACCTTTTAATTAATCTGAGAGCAAGATGTCTACTGAGAGACAACAAGCTTATATACCTAAGAGATATGTTGTGCAATACTCAACCAAATGCAATAAATCACAACAACTGCAATTGGTTTATTTACAAGCACTTGAGACACAGGTTCTTGATATGCAAATTCTTAAAGTATAACAGAATTTTTTTTAAAGTTATTTTATTTTAAGGTGTCCCTGTTACAGTGTAAATGCGGAGTAATATTAATTAACTACATGTACTTACTATATGGTTAGGATTGAGGTTCAGTTCAGGGTTCCTTGCATGTAATTATGCATAATTTATTGTTATTATAATAGTAATTACATATAACGTGTAACAAAGACACTTTAAAATAAAGTGCTACCAAACATCCATGCATCTCCAAAGCTCAAAGACTGGACAGTGCACTCTGAGGTGCACTGTGGGATACTCACTCTTGTAAGTGTGGAAAAGCTGATTTGAGCAAGTTGGCCACATACTCCTGAATAAACACTTGGTTGCTGACTGGGTTTGAGGGGTTTAGAGCTGTACTGATTTTTCCTTCCTCGACAAGGTTAAACATGTACACCAGAATAGAAGCGTGCATGGTCAAACCTGCAAAACAAATATGCAGAGGTTGAACAAACAGGAAAAGATGCATTTATAGATTTAATCATATTGCATAAAGTCACTATAAAAATGGATTATAATGTTAAAAAAATAATATTAAAATATATTTTATTACAATTAAAATACAACCATTTGTTTTAGACATTTAAATACATTTTAAATAATTAGTAATTAAATTGATTAATAATTTAATCAAAATAAAACCTTAATACTCGCAATAACTACGTGGTTACACAGTATTTAGATAAAAGAGTCTTTAAAGAGCAAGAGAGAGAGAAGTGGCCAGAACTGACCGGCTGTATGTGATGTATCTGTGACGACAGAGAAGATGTGTTGTAGGATGTCACAGAAGTATGTCTGATAGAAGCTCTGAGCTGCCGCTTCCTCCTGGGCCACGTTCTGCAGCAGTGTGTAGAGAATCTGAAGGCCTGTATAACATTTTTTCATGGTACAGTTGTTGTATGCATTTTAGGATAAATGATTAAGGTAAACACAGCTTCAATAAATGCATTTGTGTTCTCACCAGTGTCTGCCACATTTCTCATAGTGTGTTTAAAAGCCCATATAATGGAGTCAAGTACAAGCTTAAACTGAGCTGGTGGGATGGCCAGGAATGCTGGGAAACAGTGAGAGTTCACCGCCTGCAGCAGGTAGAAGAAATGGGTCCGGTGTTCTGGGTACTCTTCAAAATCCTAAAAATAAACCCATGTACAAACTAAGAACATTACCCACTTCCAAATAAAAACAATAAACATTTCAAAAGACTCTTGAATAGAAAAAACAAACATAATCTGGTTTTAATAATAAATGACAATGGAATATTAAATATTCATCATAGAATGTTGAGAGATGAATAAGGGAAGCTTACTTTGTTGATCATGTTTAATGTGCACTCAAACACTGCGTCAAATATCTGTGGGATCTCTCCAGTAATGTGTCCACCCAGTTTGTTTACGATTGTTGCCATGGTACTAAGCACTTCAGGTTCTCTTGCCGCTGGGACATTGCGCTGGTAATCAATGAGCACAGCATCCAACAGCGGAGGAACAAAATTCTCCCCCACCTGGAGTACGGACAAAAAACACACACATGCACAGACAGGCTTAAAGGATGAGCGGATAAGTGTGTGTTGTGTGAGGACAGCACTAATCTGAACAGGTCCAGACTGACAGACCTGAAGCAGATATAACAGAGTTATCTGCACAGAGACAAAATACTGGATCTAACAACACAAAGACATGAGACCTGAAAGCCTCCAGCTGCACTTGCTTCCCAGATGAGATGTAATGAGCTGCTTGCAGTTGTTGCATAACATCTCAATATTTTATGTCAACTATACATTTAACAGCTTGGCTTACTTTTTTACTTTCAGTACAGACACTTTGCTTTAATAAATCTGTGATTTGTGTCTCACCATCTGTGGGTCATTGGAGCGGCTGACCCAGCCTGATATCAGCTTTAGAGTCTCTCTCTTCACCGTGCGCATGCTCCTGATTAGAGGCTGCTTTGTCACCATCTCACCTATATAAAACAGACAACCACAAATCAAATAAACAGACATAAACAAAGCACTTGTGGTTCTTGAGTGCAGTCAATTATATATATTTACGCAATACACGTTCAGAGAAAAGACTTTCTCATTAGTAAGAATCTTTGGGCATCTTTTTAGTTAAACTTCACTCATTCTGTTCAAGCTGCAGTGCTATATATAGCTGCCTAGATAGCCCTGTAATTGACTGCTGTTCACACACACACACATGGTGCTAAGCTCTGCGGCAGCCTTTTGTCTTCCAGTTGAATGAGTTTGTGTAATCAAACTGACTTCAGTTTAATGTGGATCTGTCACTCTGAGATAACAACAGAGATGCAAATACACGCATGCATAAGATAATTCTGGAATTAAACTCACTATTTGTCTAAAACACATGCCCATCTGTGATGATAAACTCTGAAACACGCACCATTAGTTTGGATGGCAGCAGATATGTTTTCACTGAGGCACTTGTATACATTTAGCATGTCCAGGTAGATCCGGCCCAGCTGAATAACAAAAGGGTGTCCCACGGCTTTACATGCTCTGACATTGGTCTTCAGGATGCTGCCCAACTGCTTCACTGTCTCCGGGTCCTTCAGGATGTCCACATTCTACAGCAGGATAACAGCATCCATTTAAGGTCAGTCTTAAAAATAAGCAAAATGTTTGTTTTTTGGGAATAAAAAAAAAAAATAGGATAAATAAATCACACCTTGGTGGCCTGCTGAATGATGCTGTCCCACACCTGGTTAGGCAACAACATGTACTTCTCTATCAGGTGTTCCTGTACAGCCTGGTCGGTCTGCGCTCCAATCATATAGCCGACAGCTTCGTAAAATGTATGCACCTGAGAACAGCAAATGGTCACAGTGCAACATCTCCTCAAAATTCTATATTTCTAAAGCACAATGTGTCACAACGACACACGCAGCAGGCTAACTGAGATGGATGGGGTTATTTGGTACCTGCTGGGGCTGTAGGTCACAGATGATGGTGTTGATGTTGTTGAGGATCTCATCAATGAAGGGCATCACTTCTCCCACCTGCACCTGCACGAAATGCCTCCTGCACTTCTGAGCAATCTTAATGAACGTGTCACACGCCATGTCCTGCACTCCATCATGGGTTTCTAAGAAGAAAGAATAGTAAAATATTACTAGGAGCACATGATTTCCTCATAATCAAGCTAAAAATAGCTCAATATATATATATATATATATATAACAGGGCTGCTCCATAAATGACTAAAATGCAGCACGGCTGTGTATGTGTAATCAAATGTGACATCAAATCTGCTTCTATTTAAAGATCAATCCAAAGATATCACAGCTGTATACAGATGCAAATCCCTCATTCTATTCTAAGGCTCAAAGACTTTGTGACTCACCATGCATGAACTCAAACAATTTGTTGACGACAGTCTTCAGGAATTTCCAGTGCGCACGTAGGAACCGTGGATATTGACCCACTATGTACATGATGTTGGAGGCAATGATGGCTTTGTTATCCTTGCCTCTCTTCTGCTCACATAGACCCAGCAAGTCCTGTAGATCACATGGGCACATTATTATAGTTCTAATTTTACATTATAAGACTTTGGAAAGCATTTTAGGATTTCTGCACCTTAATTACAGTGACGAGGAACCGTTTCTCATCTTCTTCGTGCATGGCTCCACTGATGGAACCAATGGCCCAGCACAACGTGTTAAGGTTCTTCCAGGACCACTCAGTACCGTTCACCTGATTATGAAGCTTTTCGGTCATAATACGCTCTGTATCAGCATAGTCCAGATGGGTAAGATAGACTGCAGAGAGAGAAATATAATGATAAACACAGTTTAGTGGCCAAAACCTCTCCATTTATAATATAAGGGAACAGAGCTCTCACCAAGAGTCTCCCTCATATTCTTGTAGAGGTTGATGGAGTCTGTATCCTTCATGAACTCTCGAACCACCTCGCCCTGATCGTTTTCCACCACCAGCACTTCCTCTGGCTTGGCCATGCGGCTCACCATCAACAAACGCACCTGCAGGACAATAACACAATCGTCCTTGTAGCTTCCATCTAAAATGGCCATTTCAGGGGAAATTTCTTCTTGAACCTTCTCTGTTTGTGAGCCAACCTTAGACAGCACAGGCAGGTAGAGTTGTCTGCGGGGCGGTACATCGAAGTGTTGGCTCCCTGAGAGGAGAGGAGAGGTGGATGTTGAGAAAGGACTCTCTCTGTAAAGCTCAGCTGCCAGGTGGTTCCAGTACTCCAAACAGATCTTAAAGATCTCCGTCTCCTCCACCTCTGACACCAGCAACATGTAATGTAGAGCCTATACAGAGAAACAAACAGGGCCTTAACACAATGGCATCAGTGACGGAAGCTGATTCTCCATAACTATGTGAAGTTCAGTCCATGTGTGTGTGTACCTCCATAAGCGTCTCTCTGAGGTTCAGTCTCTTTTCTATCAGCTGTCCATGCTCTTTGAGGAAGGTGCAGAGGAACAGGCTGAGGTTCTGAATGAAGTTTTGCTCATCATCTTTACCATTTGCATATGCCAATCGAATATTGGTGTTCAAAGGAAGCATCTTCAACACAAATAAGGAAGAGAGCATCAGACTGGCCCAAAAGCAACTGGTATATGGGAACTTACTTTGATTTGCACTGGAGAAGAAAATACCTGTTTGAGCTGCATCATGGTCAGAGTGAAGAGATTGACGAACTGCTCCTCGTACTGGCTGACACTGACTCCTGCTATCTCAGTCAAGCACTTCAGCGTCACGTTGCGAAACATCGGCACATTTAAAAACTACAGATCAACCCAAAAGAGGAGAGGGGCCAACAATTAACCACTGCTTTGTAAGTATGGAATCTTTGCAGTTATTATTGCATGACTATGTAATTATACTATTTCAATGTAAAACAAATAAATACATATGTTACAAATCCATTTACTACACTATTATCTGGAATGCTTGATTCTGATTGGTTAAGTCATGCATGCTAAAGTCTAATATTTTTGTTTTTTAATAGAAGTATAATTCAGTGTTGGTTAATATGGGGTAAAAATCAAATAATATATCAAACAACAGCAACCGCAACAGCATTCTACTATATTCCTAGTTTTTCACAAAGTCTGTAAGAATAAGAAAATCTCCAGGCATGTTACCTTGTACACCAGAGTACTGATCAGTTTAGTTTCAAAGACATAGCCCAAGGGAATCCAGTTGAGAAACCTCAGCAGAGTTTCTAATGTAGCATGCACAAGTGGGGCATTCTGGGAATTTTCCTGAGAATCGTATGGAAAGAAGAAAAAACCTTTAGGCCACTTAAACTTAGTCATTAACATATGATTTGTTGTGTATATAAGTTAATCATTCAATCACAAACTAGAACAGCCAGAATATGTATTGAGTTAGTATGTGTGCTTATGATGAAGAAAGTCTGTATACCTTAGCAAATGGGAACATTTGTTACACTGTGACATCATTGTTAACATATGTGAGAAACTATGAAAACAACACTTACCATCACAAACTGGCACAACTGGAATATCTGGGAGAACTCATTGCACATGCTGCAGAAACCAGATCACAAAACATTATGGATTAATTAACAAGAACAAGTAATGGGAATATGGCCTCATTCTCAACCATAAAATATGACAGTTATTCTCTTTTAATGCCGTCGTACCTGTCCTTCAGGTGTTTGGCTTTCGCTTGTGTCATCTGGCCACTGGAGAAGTCAAACACCTCCTCACTGAGGAGCTTGAGAATGATCATATTGTTCTGGCAAAGGCTCTCACTGGTGCGGCTCGCTCCAACAATATCGCTGATAAATGTGGGCCAGTGTTTCGGCCACTCCTGCTTCAGGATCTAAACACAAAAACATCAAGTAACACATGACACAAACTGGAAGAAAGGTAACAGACATTTTCATTGCAGTCATCAAATATACACACACATCATTGTTATGTGACATTTACTGCTGTTCGTAAACCTGTGGCTATGAATCTCTAACGTACTAAGGAAAAGCAGTCAAACAAACCTCACCTGAACTAATATCATGTTGAGTTTTCCAATGTACACTTTCTCTTTCTGAAAAGAGGCAGAGCATAGCATAAAACAGACGGCCGGACAGAAACCACAAGAAGACGGTAAACAAAATAAGTGGAAGTTCACTGACCTCAACATTGGCTGCATCTGATGATGTCTTGATAATGAGGCCCACAACATACTTTTTAATGCCTGAAATAAAGCAGAGCAGTGAAGAGCATCAATGCGTACAGTAAGACAGCATAAAACCCCATGAGCTCTCCATCCAGATGAAAGAAGCTCGTCTCAGAGGACTTGTTATCTGTTCATCTGCAGATCTGCATCAGCATATTAAAGATGTTCTGCCTTTTTCACATTTGAAGAAACAAGAACACTACTTGAAATTAAAATTAAAAACAAATATTTTAAAGTGAATGATGCAATGTCTGTTGACTGAATATGAAATACTGCTTTATTTAACAATAATTTTAATAAGAAATATTTGATCCAGATAAATCAAAATTAAATTAAGAAATTAATGTTATACCACAGTATTTATATTATTTTCTTTCCCTTTCAGTGTCTAAATCATAAGTCAAACTAACCAAACTCTTTGTGTAATATTCTATTTATCCATTTGGCTGGGTGCAGACTGACAGCTCATGCAGAGATGTATTTCGGATGTTGTGGAGACATCAATATTGGTTAAGCTGTATGGTGTAGAAAGTGTCAAAGTGATGATTCATTAGCAATTTAAAAATCTTACATCATGTTTTTCATTTCATGTGATCTTCCACAGAGCAGATTCAGTTTTTTTTTTAAACAGATGAACACTAAGCTGAGCAGACGACCCTCCATGCATTTTTAAAAGGGGAATTCAGCTCAACTTGGCAATCACACACTTGCTTCTAATGAATATGTTGGCCTGCTAGAAACATCTTGTAGAGTCAAGTCCATCGCAGAGTGATTTTTTTACTTCTACATTTCAAATGATCCCTTCACCAATTGTCCAAATCCAGCCTTTGAGCTGCTTATGACTTAAATAATTGATTTAGACTGAGCTATGAATTACTTGTAGTGAGGGGAATTCTTGTGAGTCAGTCTTACCTTCACACTGGTTTCTGGGCAGAATCTTCCATCTTGTTTTAATAACTGTTTCCAGAATCTGCAGAGCATAGTACTGTAATGCCAAGAGAACAAATCAAGAGTTAATGATCCAAACATTAACCAGCCAATCTGCCAGAGCTGTACCATTACACAAGGAATACAAAAAAAGTATCTTAACTTGGACTGCCTAATATACTTTTCACACACTCTTTGTTTTATTCCAAATTAATTCAGATTAAAAAAAAATCATGCAGATTTGACTTCAGTAACAATTTTTTTATTATACTCAAAAAGAAAAAAAGAAAGAAAAAATAAACATAATCCCCCATCAAAACTATACAATGTTTGTATGGGATTCTGTAGAGGTGTTGCTGTTTCTGGCCATGTCACACCAGAATGTGAAAGACAGGAAAGAAGACGTTAATGGCAAACAGCTAATGGTTTGATTCTGTGCCCGGCCACAACAAAGCAAGCAGCTTGGGAGAGCAACGGAACAACTGTGTCCCAAAACAAAAAGAACCGAAGGTTTCTTTTAAGAGTCAATAGCCACTCACAAGGCTTTAATCATCAGTGAAATGTTTCCCGTTGGTCAAATAAAGAACACACCCCCTTCTGTCTTTATGCGACATTACTGTTTTCACTGGTAACTGGTGTGGGTCTCAGGAACAGCAAGACGAGCCACAGGATTGGTCTATAGACTGCCTTAAGATGTTTTATATACTGCTCTTAAAAGGGTATTCATGATGCATTAGTGTTATGGTTATGGTCACTAGTGTTATTTGGATTAACAGCATTTCAACTGTAGGGATTAATGAGAAAAGATAAAAAAAATGTTAATGTGTTAAAGCAAAACAGGGAATACAGGTCACATACTAACTGAGGATATTAAAGGTGAGGCCTGGAGAAGTAGGTTACTTGCATACAGACACATTTAACCCTGTAAACAATCACCAGGATCCTTTCACCTTTAATTTTTCATAGATTAATAATTAAAAAAATATATAAATAAATGAAGGCAAGATAGAAAAACACTGCAACATCACACAAAGCATCAAATTGCTCACGTGATGTTGCAATATTTCTTGGTGAACGATCGAGACAAGAAAATAGGGTAGACTAGGGTAGAGGAGAAATGCTTGGGGGGGAAAAAGGGGAACCAGCACACAGAGACACTGATGATCCCTACAGTGGAAATAACTGCTTCTATCCATAACTGATGTTGAAAAAGGGGGTAAACTGCCTGCCTATCTCCCTGCCGTCTCTGAGCTCCATATGAGGCATGTGCAGTGTGAATGGAGGCACAGCAGAATTGAGAGTAAGGGAATGAAAAGGTAGACCTTGTGGAGGCCTGCCGCCAAAGCCTAGCTGTGTCAAGGTGCACAGGAAGACACACCCCTTTTCGTCCTATTACAAGCAATCAACATAATGGAACATTGTGATTAATATCAAATATGAACAACTTCAATTAATTGTCTTTTGTTTGCTTTTTCACCTACAAAAAAAGGCTGTAAATAAATTAAGCAAAAAGCCAAATGTTCAACAGCACTTTAATGTGCTCTTTCTGTATTTTTTGCTTGATGAATTTAGACAAATTCAAAGAATTTACCTGCTCTGTATATTTTCCTGTCTGTTCTTCTAGAGGCCTCACTTTTGGGCCATTATCATTTTGAAATTACAGATACTGTTGATAAACCAACTCAAACATTAGTAATGACCAGAGTGTTAAGAGCAATCTTAAAAGGCAAGCAGATGGCAAACTGGGTCAGCAGTACTTTGAGGAAGTCTATTAACACACTGAGGAAGACAATTCATCCCAAATACTACTCTGTTCACAAACTAATAAACGATTTGCATTCAGTCTACACACTACAAAGTGAACAAATACGCTACGTTGATATGAACTCTGGTAGTGTGCAGTTTACCAATGAAGAAATTCTGTTTCCGTGTACTAGAAATTCTACACTATGAATTGAAAAAAAATCCATGGAACTTGGATCACATGGATCAAGTGTTTTATATATCTTGACCCTAAACGGTCAGTCATTAACACACCTCTGGCTGCTGTGCAGATGGAGGTACTGAGGTATTTCACTGTCAACCGAGGATCCTCACACACCAATTTTAACTATGACTTTGCTTGACCAGGAAAAGGATGTGAAGAGAGGTGTAGGAAAATGTGATCTCACATGTGTACAGAGGAATCTGTTTTTGGCAGGATGCTAAGCAACCCCAATACACTTAAGAAATGGGTATTGCTGTTTTGAAGGGAAAGAAAGCAAAATTGTGTTCCTGTAAAATGTGTGATAAGAGATCAGATCTTCCTCAAAGTATAGAAACCATGATCCTCCACCTGAGTAAGTTGGAACTCAGCTTACTTTGGTGTTCATATTCTGAGAGAACTCCAAAATTGTGTCAACACGTGTCCATGCGTCTGGGTGCTCCTTCAAATGAGTCAGCACCTCCTGGGCCATTCTTTGCTAAAATAGAGAAACAATTGTCATAACTTACACTATAACAACAACAACAAAAAAAGTGGCTAAATATTAATGATGTTAATGCATACACTAGGGTATAAATACACACACACACACTGTATGTGTGTGCTCTATTGCTTAATATTTTTGCAGAAACAGTGACATTTCTTTTCAGGATTCTTTATTGAATTTCAGAAGAACAGAAATATTTTGTAAAATTGTAAATGTCTTATTGTTTTATTGATCAGTGTAACTGGTCCTTGCATTTTTTTTTTAAGAAAATCTTACTTACCTGTGGCCCAACCCCATGGTACAGACAGTTGACCACATTATCGAGCAGGTTAATATCCAGTTTCTGGTTAAAGTCCAGCAGCTGTCTGGCTGCATGGTCGGCTAACATTGTCATAATTGCTGGCATAGAGCTCTGTGGGGGACAGGGAGGAAACATCCAGCAGGGGTAAAGCCAAGTGAAATGAACATTTGGGTTCACAAATGCAAACAGCTGACCATCACCCCCCTCACTCGACCCAGGACCATCCAGAAAGCCTTATATGACCTGACCTGCCAACACACCAATGCCTGCTAAAGGGTTTAATCCTCAATAACAATGGAATAGGTAGGTGGCGCCATAAAGGTAACATGATTTCAGAATTAATCTCCTAATATGTCAGAGAAACAAGGGCCACTCACTGGGCTCGTGATCACATGAGCCATTATTCTCTGAATGAGACCACGTGCTAGGCAGCCCCTTCGCTGACGTCATTCTGTTTACATGTAACACAAGAGATGTACCGAGCTCTCCGACTTACAAACTGTGTTTTTCTCCTCGTATCGAACTTTTATAAGACCACGAGACTTCGAAAATGATTACATACAGTTTGAAGGACACTTGAAAGACCAATGCTCAAGTTAAATCAATTTGCACCCCGGAGCCAAACTATTGCGTAACGAGGTAAGCATTACAGCCAAGAACCCAGAAAAAAGTCTGGCATTGGAGGAAATTTCAAGAATGTACTTGGACACGACACAGTCAAGCTTTGTGAGACCACGAGTTTCTCAGGCCTAAATAAAGTGATGGTGCCAGAAGTACTAGTCCTCGGTACTGCGCAACCTGTTGATTTACCCGACTTTACAACACCTCACTTTGATTCATTCAGTAAGCAATGGCTACAACAGGAGCTGTATCCGAGCACAGAGCTACTTATCAGCTGATTTCATGCACACGTCTTCAAAACACAACTAGGCTGAACTAAGATCCACGCTGAGGAGCGCAACAACTTACACTACTGATGCGATCGCTGTGGGCTGTTTAGCCACGTTTATGCGTTAAAATGCCTAATAATGCATCGCTTTTCATGCAGTGGCAACAATTACGTATGTATGCCAAAATACAAATGCACTTAAATTGACAGCAAGACAAATGCTTTTGTGCGCAACTGACATTAAAAACGGTCCAGCGAGCACTTCGTCCATAACAAACACCGATGTTTCTGACGGTCTACTAAACCCGTCTGAGATGACTTCTACTGGGGTGACATTGCAAGGATCTCCCTCCCTGACTCCGGAGCAACCCCTCCCACCAACAGCATGCTGTGCACCCTACACATGAAAGCTCTGCAGCTTTGCTAGCAGTACACCAGGTAAGAAATAGACCGCGTGTATGTTTATATGCCGTTAATTCTTCAAATGAACAATTGTTCTGAATGCATTTTACAATTGATTTTGCTCGCTGAAACAACATACTCCGTGACTGCGCTCGTGATGTCTTTGTTATTGTTTTGATGTTACATTAGATATTACGATTGTTAAAACGGACAAAACCCTGATACATTATTCAGTCCAGCGTGACACCAGTGTTGAACACGAGCCATCACGAAACACACCCGCAACATCCCTCATAAGCCCTCAGCAGCAAAGCCATTTCACTTTCTCTCGACCATACGTGCAATTTCTAGGCATTTCTACACAATCTCACAGCATCATCATTCTCACCAGAGTACAGACCAACCCAAGCACTCTATCTGCAAGTTTTCAACCCCATATTTACCTACCTAAAGTCCAAGCCTTTGAGAGAGAGAAGGTGGGCTTGTCTGCCAGAGTTGCTAAAATTAGGTTTATTTGATCCAGTATCGTTGGTGCCTGGTTTGTACACGCTTTCTGGATTTAAGATGAGCCGTTGACAGGCCAGCCACACTAACGTTATTCCTCTGTGAAGACTACACGAGCTAGTTGCTTGATATAAGGACCACTAGGATGTGAATTCCGCACCAACAATCACGGCGAGTTCTGTATTTTCTCAGTCCGGTTCATTTTAGGAAACAAAGTTAATCTTAATTAAGAAATGTGCTCTGTACTGAAGTATATTTTGCACTAGGGCGGTATTAGAGACTGAGCCTGTGCCTCTTCTTCTCACAAGCAACAAACTCGTAACCGGTTGAAACCGGTTCAGACTGGGAGATTCCATCTCGGTTTAGTTTTCAGCCGATGGCGCCGCGAAAAGTTTGGATTAACGTCACGCCCATGGAGACGTGCCATTGGGCGCAGCGTTGCTAAGCACGTCCTTACTGGCGATCCATTGGACGAGGCGCACGTCAATCAATCTCAACTCTATCGAGCGCCCACGCGACCGCTCCGCCCGATTCGAGAAAAAGAAGGCAAACTGCGTCCAGAGTGGATTTGTAATTTGCGATAATATTATGGTCGTGTATTATTTGTTGCTTTTGCAGGGAAATCCAAGTTCCGAGTTAAGTTTTTCGCGCGGCTCTTCCGAAAAACAGCCGCGTTTCTATATTCCGTGAGCTTTAACTGTTAAATGAACCGTTTTTTGATATTCAACAACAGTGATCGCTTGGTAATTGTATACAGGTTCGGAAAAATGAAGTTCACTGTGGACTGAAGGAGATCGAGGGCATCGGGTCCGTGAGGTGGATGTTGGAGCTTGTACTTGTGCTGATTGTAAGCTGGTAATTTTCCACGAGCCACGAAGGGGAGTGGTTGTTCAGAGTCAGGGTATGATACGCATGGCATGGGTCAGAGCCTGATACAATTGGCTTGTGATGGTCTCCATAAACTAAACTACCGCGAAGTTATTTCCAATATGGCAGTGATGTATTCTAAACACATCGAATCACTCGAAAACATAATAATATACTGTCATTGTAGTGCTACAGAGACATCAAACGCTCGCATGCTCCCCTCCTCCTTTTGCAAGTCACGTGACGCAACGCCACTTAAACGTCAGTTGATGGAAAAATACTGGATTTTGTGCATGCAAACTATACTGTAGTGTCTGTACTGAACAAAGAATGAGAGAAATAATACATTGTCCTGCAGTCAAGAAGTCATTTATGCTTATGCATTTTTTATAAGACCGTTACATTTCACAAGGTCATGGTGTGCATTTTATACATGTTGAATATCTGATACAGTGTATTTCCCTTTAGTTCAGCATGTGGCCCATTCTACACACCTTTTAAAATGGTTACCTAAATAAGCAGTGTTACAGCAGTTTAGGACCAGTAATTTGGTAAATGATATGCTCCGTCTTAACCGACAAACTGATCTCACTTCCAGTGAAGGTGAACCTTTAATCCAAATGCAGCAGGTTTATTCTTGAACAGACACTAGCATTGCAGTTTTCTTTATTTAATGGGTCCAGGCGTAATTTGATAATCAGCTGTTGTTGTATGAATCAGATCCATATTTACTCCTTTTTATCTTTTATTACGTGTATGTCCCACGCTGCTGTAAACTTTGGAGCTGAGATAAGTGAGGTGTGGTGTAAATGAATTGTAGGTGTCATGTTTACCTGTCAGCGAGTAAAGTCAGTGCCACAACACGGGTCAACCTGCTTTCCAGGAATCACAGGCGAAATTCTCTGAACCCCTAGAAAGTTGATGTTCCATTTTTTTTTTATTTTTTGGTTGTTGTTTTACTGCAGGTTTTATAATAAAACAATTAGTAATTAATGAACAAAGAGTGGGTGCGTCTTCATATCTTTTAGATAATCCTTTTAGATAAATTGTGACCTGACCAGTATGAGCTGAATAATGTCCATTTGTATGTCATGTTTTTGTTCAAATGTTTTTGCACAGGTCATAATTTGAGAGACATATTTGTGCAAGTTGAAATCCCAAAATAAAGCATAGTAACTGCTTTAAAACAGCAATCAGCAAATGTGCTCTTATTTTAGAATGAAGTTCCTCATGACTTCACTTTGTGTTACAGAAAACTCGCCATGCTTCCTTTCTTTGTTGTCTCAGCTGCTTTGAATTATTTTGAGAAATACAATAAACCATTGAAACTTCTCTGGACGTCTGTTTTTGTTTATTGCAGGTCCCAGAACATGCATATATCCGAAAGGACAGAACACATTTTGTTTACGCTGATGTCAAACCCCTGCATGTTTCCTCTATTAAAGTATGTGATTAATCAACACATACAGAGGGTCTGAAAGTTAACAGGGTCACGGGGACGACCGAAAGAGGTCATCTTGTTGAAGTGAGCAGTAGGAGGGGTTGAAGAGAGAAGCTGTGCTCGTGCATTGTGGCACATACATGTGAAATGAAGTGGGCTGCTCTGTTCAGGATCGGGCTGGCTTAAGCCCGTTCCGTCTGGTCCTGCCTTGCACTTGCCATTTACATACATTATAATTACATCACCTGCTCCTGCCTGCCACTCAAACTAGTTTGACAGTTGTCTTGTTTAGGGTGTGTTATGTACTTTCTCATAACCTGTGACTTCTGCCTTATTTCACTTAATAGTGGACAATTTTGAAAGTAAAGTGGTCGCATAAAGACCAGGGCAGGCTATATTTAAGTCCTTTATTATTCATAATAAATTATTTTTTATTTAAATTATTATCATTATTATATATTCATTCTAAAATCAACAAACATACCATCACAAGGCAGCACTAATGTACTTTGAGGCATATTCACATTAAAATACAAAACATATTTACTTGAATATTATATTAAATTATTTGATTGCTTATTTAAATGCATTGTATAATAAAGAATTACAAGCCATTTGTTGTAGCTTGGGCTATTTGCAGGAGTGCCTTCCTAATGGTGGTCACTATAAATAGCTCTGTCCTTCTTGAGAGAGGTGAACCTCATGACAACAACACAGACAATGAGGGAGGCCTCGCTGCACTGCACAGAAAGTTTGGCTTCAAGAGGATCATGTGTAGAATACAAACAGCTCCTTCTAGCGACGATAGTACAAACCAAAACACAGGTAATACATTATATTGCCTAGATTCTAGAATTACATTTTGGCTTTTCCCAATTCGTGTGACTGATGGCTAACCGGTGTTGCAATGTTTATAAGTTCAGGAAATAGTTTATAGCGACATTGTGATATTCACAATTGTATATTTTACGGTGTATTTTAGCAATTGGAAGATGTGGATTAGATAATACCTTCATCCTAGCATAGTACTTTCATTCTCTAAAGAAAACAAATTCATGCCATTCTAAACAACTGCTCAACACCACTGCCAACAAAGCATTAGTTACAAATAACAATAGACAAAAGAGCATTGAATGATGAGGATATGACCTTTGACCAAGTACTGAGGGAATGAGGGCAGCTACTGTCCATCCACCTTTACCCTCGCTCTGCTGAATCTAATAACTATATATATAACTAATCTGATTAGCTCACGTTCCTGTCATCTGTATCATTTTTATTACAGCTTGACATTTTCCATCTGGATGCTTAAAAGTTATTTAAGAATCTGCACGACACATTGAAAAGCTCCTATTCTGCTATTCTTCTGAGCTTTCTATTCATCAAAGAATCCTATTAATCACAGATTCTGTTTAACACATCTTTCTTGAGAGCACATTAGAATGAAGGATCATGTAACACTGAAGACTAATGGCTGCTGAAAATTCAGCTTTGCCAGGAATAAATGACATTTTAAATATATAAAAATAGAAAACCGTTTTTTTATTGTAACATTTCATAGTATTCCTGTACTGCTGTATTTGTGATATAAATGCATGCAGCTTGTTAAGCATAAAAGACTCATTAACTAAATACAAAAATAATTCACTGACCCCAAACATTTTCAATGGTAGTGTAAATAAAACGTATATTTTTTTAAAGAGTTCAAAACACAGATGGAAATGAACTGGTAGTTTAATAATAAAATGTCAAGTAAAGGAAATCCAATAATAATTGTTTTGAGTCAGAGTGCCATTTAGAACCACATGGTCTGCTGCCTCAGAACTGTCAACTTTTCAGAGTAAGAGAGAGACAACTCTTGGAAAGAGGTGGGATTGTGATGGATCTGGTTCCCACCAGCACAGAGGGAATTAACACACGATCATTTGTGTTCTTGGCTAGCAGGTGCCCAGCACTGTAACCCAACCTGCCTGAGCTCAATCAAACACCGACTGTCACCAAAAAAGGCAGACCAGCTCATCGAAGCTCCCCGCCTCCCCCCACACATTGCAGAACGTTCTACTTCCCTTTCCTGTTGTCATGGAGACAGTTGTGCAGGAAATCATCTTCAATGATATGACTGACCGATCATGAGATAAAACACTAATACCTTCCTTTTTTCAAACACATGAAGGAAATGAGTAAAAGAGGACTGTGTATTTACATACAGAATTTTTCCAAATAAAAAAGGCCAGGCAATTACTCATTTCAAGAGAACTTGTAACAGTAGCAGTACAAAAAGACAGGTTTATTTTAAATGATTTTTATTCTACTGCTTCTGTATACCTCATGTCACATTGGTCCGAATGGCACAGTTGTGATAGTTTCAGTGCAACATAATCATGGACCTCACAGGTATTAGTCGTCAGCGTCGCTCTTTACCCAGTGGCTTCTTAGTGTATGATACAGGTTTGAATCATTGCATTAAGACGGCTTAAAGTGCAGGGTCAGTACCACGGAGATGAGCTTTGTCTGGTCACCTGAGTCGGCTAGATTGAAGCAGGGACATTACAACACACTGCGGCTGGGATGAATCCTGAGCTAGACATGAGATAACGCAAAAGGTGCAAAATAAACAATACTAGTGTAACACAGATTAGTGGGTGCAGCCAATTCATTAGCAGCCAAAAGCTTGTATTGTTTACAGCGCAACGGATGGTTTTATTAGGTCCATTGTTTATGTTCTATAGCTACAGTTATGACATCAGCGACCACACCAGCAATCCATTCTTCTCCCAGGACTGTAACGGAAAAGACTCTAACGCTATTCCTGCTGTGTCTGGGTGGAGTTTGGGAGAAGGACGGGGTGAGGAGTGGAGCAAAGGATGGATTTATTCTGCCTCGTCAAACAGCAGCAAGCTCTTTTACTCCTCCTTTTCAAAAACTCATTCACTTATCTCCACATTTTCTCTAAGTCGGTCTCGACGGCCCCGAGCGTGTCTTCGCTCTAAAAAAAGACCAAAGTGCTGGTTAAAAATGGAACTGAGAGAATAGGAGCAAGGGAGTAAGTAAAAAGGTCAAATTAAAGCTGTGAGCGAGTCAATTACAAAGTAAAGCAATATTATATAAGCAGTAGGCTTTGGGTCTTCCATTAAAAGTTCTTGTATTTTAAAAGGATAGTTTACCTAAACATTTTAATTCAGTCATAATTTCCTAACATAAATTACTTTTTTTGAAGTGAGACACAAAAGACAATATTTTGAAGAATTTAAAACCGTTTATGTCTGTACAATAAAAGTCAGTGGGGTCCAAAACAGCACTAGACCCCACTGACTTTCTCTAAATGGACTAAAATATAATTTGATATACAAAGAAGAAAGATTTATGGGTGAACTATCCCTTTAAATTTGCCTGACAATAGCAGACAAGCCAGTTTACTAAACTGTGCATGCGCCAAAACAAACATGTTCCTAATCCTTCCAAATCTCATGATTAAAACCATGAATCATAATTTGAAACACTTCCACTCGTTTGTGCAGTGTCCTCAGTGCTGGAGGTGACTGCGGTACCTTAGAGTTTTCTCTGAGCTGCTGTGTCTTCCGCTGGACTGAGAGGAGGCCTTAAATTGGGCCTCCAGCCTCGAGTAGAGCCCCCCTGCAGGCTGGAACCACACAAACACACATGGGTGCAAAATACTAGAGTACAATGTTGGAATACTGCTGTAAAAGATGGTAATAAAACAACAACAAACCAGAACACGCATGTGAAAACTTCAAAAACGGTCTTAATGGTGCTTTAGCAGGTTTATCTAAAAGAGTAAAGATGTTTTGTACCTCTTTTGTGTCTTTAAACTTCATCTGCTCTTGATCACCAAAGCGCATTTTAGTGAGATTTGCTATAATCTCCTCCATTCTCCTCTGATCTAGAGTGAGTTTGAACATATAGACATCCATCAAGATCACTGCAAATCTACACATAATCTACTTGAAAGCTTCCGTGTCAGAAACACAGCCAAAAATGCCTCTAAATTATTTAATACAATTGATTAATCACCATTACAAAGCATTGTGAGGCTACAGTTTTAATCTTATTTGGAATACAAACAGTGTTTATAAAACAAAAACAGTGATTTAGTCTTCTAAAGAGTTGGCAGATGTACATGCTGATGGCTGGATTTAACTTTCTCTGATGAGATTTTCTAGGGTTTTCGAGTGCTTTTAAATCACAACTCTTTTTATTATAAGTCTCGCTCTACCGCTGTGCAATTGTAAGAATCTTTGTTACAGTCAGAGGATCTGAAAAAGGTACCTACCCTCCTCCCTCTGTGCGTCCTGATTGTACCTCATGGAGCGATTGCTATCCCACTTATTCTTCTGGATGCTGACGCTAAGAGCGAAAGAAGGACAAAGAAAGAGAAAAATGTGCCAAATGTCTCATTCAGAAGCGTAGAAATCCCTTCTCGGTCACATGGCATGAGAAAGCATTGTAACACAGTGTTAAAAAAATTCTGAGATCCCTCATACAGAAAACAGTATGTATGTGAAATTAAGTAAATTAAAGCTGCAAACAAGTACATTAAATAAAAAAATAAAGCAATACTACAGTACATTAACAGTGGACTTATAAGTTGTTGTATTTTAAAGTGATAGTTCATCCCAAAATTGAAATTCTGTCATCATTTACTCACCCTCATGTCATTTTAAACAATTTGACAAATATTTTTTTCTGATTTTATATGGTTTTGTCAGTACAATTAAAGTAAATGGGGTCCAAAACAACATTGTACCCCAATTACTTCCAGTATATGGACCAAAATATCTTCTTTTGAATTCCAAAGAAGAAAGAACAACATTAGTTTTTCATTTTTGGGTGAACTATCCTTGAAATTTGCCACTTATCCTTCTACAGAAAACGGCAAGTCTTCGGAATCACTTACATGAATGGGGTGGAGTCTCGAGATGGTGCCTTTAAAACAAAAAGTATAGAATGAATGAAACCAGAAAAGTGACATTCAACAACTAAACCAGACCAGAGATTTCTAAAGAAAATGTTTTCCCACGATTGAAAATAAATCAATAAAAATCAAGCACCAATGAATTTGTTGCACTCGCCTTTTCTGCAGATTTCTCCTTGCGCTGGAAACTGGGGGAGGACAATTGTCGTTTCAAAGGTTTTCCAGATTTCCTTGCCTTCTTTGCAGCTATGCACATAAAAGTCACAAACCCATCTTTAAGGTCAGTCTCATTGAAATTGTACATGACTGCCACCTTTTGACCACAGTGAGGTACTGCTTATTAAAGATTATCTGGTGATTTATTTTTACTAATGTGGAACATGTTAGTCCACCTTGTTTTTTTGATGTGTCTTCTTCATCCCCGACCTCATCCTCTGTGACCTCTGACCCTGTAGTGTACTCCTCATCTTCAGACAGTAGAGACTGCTGCCGCTGCAACATGTCAGATGTGTTTGTCAGTGTAGGTTTATAGGAAAGGTGTTGCTTTTAACATTTGAGGAACTTGCTTCTTACCAGCTGAAGACTCCAGTTTTTTAACAGTGAAAACTGCAACAAAACAAAAAAGGTGCTTATAATTTGAGCATGTACACACTGTAAACCGATGCATCAATCTGACTGAGGACTCCATTGTCTCGCAGTTATGACTTAATATCATGTGCAAAACTGAAAGCAATTTTGCATATAACAAAGAAATTTTTGGTCTTGCTTATAATTTGCATTTAGATCAAAAATGTACACACAAATTTAGAGTTTAAAAAATGCAATAATACACGATGCATCAAAAATCAAAATAAATGAAATTTCCTTCCCGATTCCACCTTTAAAGGCAACTCGAGGACAATGCAAAATATTGTCCAATAAATACATTAATCTTCAGCTCAGATGATTGAATCTCATTTTGACGTATGAGTCCAGGGTCAGAAATCAGCATCAAATCAGTATACTAGAAAGATTTCTGAATGATCATGTGACACTGAAGACTGAAGAAAAAAGAAAACACTGTTTAACTTGCTAACCAGTAATGTATGTTGTTGATGGTTGCATAAAAGAAAATGTTCAAGTATATAATCACACACAATAATAATAAAAAAGAATAGAAATAAAATAAAAGTCTCACAGCTGTGGTTTCCTTGGGTCTGTGAGCTGTAAGCACCCCTGGCTCCAGCATTACATCACATCCTGGCACACGTTCACTGCCTGCAGAATGGTCCTCAGAGCTACAGCTAAACAAAATGGATTAGAACATAAAACATTGTCAAAAGACCCGAACACAACACTAGGCAAAGCATCAAACGAATCAAACTTGGCATGCAACAAAGAACCAATAATTGTTTTTTTTCTAAAGGAAGTTACTATAGTCTGACCTCTCTGGCACACACACAGCCTCTCTGTGTAGCAGCAGGTCATTGAGTATTCTGGTCTGGGTTGAGTTTACATTGTGATCGCCACAGTCACCACCATCTGCTGCACTAACAATGTGGTCTCTTATTTTACAGCCCTACACAGACATTCATGATGAAAAGTCAGGCAGGTTCAAAGGTCATCTCAGTTTAAGAGAACATATTCTAAAGCAACAACACAAACCCTGGGCATGGAGGAGGGATCGAATCTCAGGACTTTCTGGTTGCAGCAGGGGTAAAGACCAATGCTGTGCCATCTATGATCTGCCCCAATTCCAGGATACACAACTGCCTCTGGGTGGTACTTACACTGGCCCAAATCTGTACACAGGAATACCTGCCAAGAAGGTACAAGATGCACTTATTTCCCATTTTTATTTTTAAATTACTCAAGGTGGCAGCCAACCAACCAATAGATATGCATACTCGATGTCCATAATTAAAGAAATAGTTCACTCAAAAATGAAATTTTGCAGGAAGTGTACTAACCTTATACCATTTAACATATATGAGTTTGTTTCTTCATACAAACAGATTTGGAGAAATTACATCACTTGCTCACTAATGGATCCTCTGCAGTGAATGGGTGCCGTCAGAATGAGAAAACATCTTAATAATCCACATAACTCCAGTCCATCAATAAACATATATGAAGCAAAAGGCTGTGTGCTTATAACAAATGATTAAGATATGTTTTTTTTAATCCTACTGTTGCTTCCAGCTATTATGGATAGTCCTTTATCCATAATATTACTTTCTCCAATGAAAATGTTGCATAGAACTATGCATAGATCAAGCACCATTTACAACTGAAAAAAGTCCAAAACAGTTCCAAACAAATATGTTGATGGACTTTGATATGATAGGACAAAGGGGAATGGACAGTGGACTTTTCACTGGTGGAAGCGTTATGGACTATGGACTGGAATTTCGGCCAGAAGGGACAGTTTTAATTTAAAATGCATTTATGATGGATTTGTTTCCCATGAACATGCAACTTTTCACTTCACAAGACATTAATTGATGGCCTGGTGTCATGTAGATGACTTTGAATTATTATGATGTTTTCCTGTTATGATGTTATCCTGTGATGGCACCCATTCGCTTTAGATGATCCAGTGGTAAGTAAGTGATGTAATGCTAAATTTCCTGTTCCAATGAACTCATCTTGGATGGTTTGAGGTATGAGTACATTTTCAGCAAATTTTTATTTTTGTGTGAATTATTCCTTTAAATGTTCCTGCCCTGTACTAAAGTCTTAAATTATGATCAGTGATGTACACTTTTGTTTACCTGTTTGCAGCGTGAACAGTTAAGGAAGTTGATTGTGCCCCAGATCCTCCAGTAGACAAGTACCCAGGACTTCAACTCTTCATAAAGCCCATTCACAAACTCATGTACCTCCCAGGTCTTATGTCTACAGACACACCACAATTACCAACATGTCAACGTATATGTGCACGTGTGTGTGTGTGTGTGTGTGTGTGTGAGAGAATATAAGGCTGGAATATACAGTAAGCATTTGGAACCTAAAACTTCAATGATAGAGTGTTTTAAACACTGTATGTGTATGTGATTAAAATACAGTGTCTTATATTACCTGGTGTGAGTGAATACAATATTTCCTCGGACATCTATGTTGATTTTGTTTGGAACACAAGGGATTTTTCTCTCGGTTTCTTTGGTTAAAAGCTTAAGGCAAAGTCCACATCTGGAGAGAGAACCACACAATTAAATTATTACACTGATATCCACTTTATTGCATCAGAAGATAATTTATAATACCTCCAGTGCATGTCTATACAATAATACATCATGCTAATACAGTATTATAGCTTGCACTACAACACAAAAGTCTCTCACCTGTACAGAGTAGATGCGTTACCAGGGGAATCATGATTCTGATAACCATGATCAAATAATCTCTCGATCTTCTTCTGAAACAATTTACTGTTGAGAAATACAAATCATCACAAATAAAATAGTGGAATACTTATATGATTTTATATGGAATATCTTATATGAACATGAACAGGTCTTATATGTGATCCTGGACCACAAAACCAGTCATAACGGTCAATTTCGAAATTGAGATTTATAAATCATAATACAAAAGCTGAATAAATAAGATTCTCATTGATGTATGGTTTGTTAGGATAGGACAATATTTGAGATACAACTATATGAAAGTCTGGAATCTGAGGGTGCAAAAAAATCTAAATATTGAGAAAGTCACCTTTAAAATTGTCCAAATGAAGTACTTAGCAATGCATATTACTAATAAAAAATTAAGTTTTGCTATATATATATATATATACAGTAGGAAATTTATAAAATATCTTCATGGAACATGAGCTTTGCTTAATATCCTAATGATTTTTGGCATAAAAGAAACATCTGTAATTTTGACCCATACAATGTATAGTTAAGACTGGTTTTGTGGTCCAGGGTCACATATTGTATTAAAAATTATATTATCTGTACACTACCATTCAAAAGTTTGAGGTCAGTAAGATTATTTTTTTAAGAAATTGATGCTTTTATTAAGCAAGAATGAACTAAATTGATCGAAAACAACAGTAAAGAGATGCATCTTCTTATATTCTGAAATTGCAGCTTTGCAGGTTATTTTAAACTGTAGTAATATTTCACAATATAATAAACTGTATTTGATCAAATGAATGCAAATAAATGCAGCCTTGGTGAGCACAAGAGACTGTTATAGCCAATAAATATCCACCACCTTTAGATAATTATGTTTCGGTTTCATGTGTGTGCTGTTCTCACCTTTTGAATTTGTCTTTTTTGTCCTTGAGGTCATCTGCCTCATTGTGGCTGAACAGATCAGCGATGCGTCCAGCCAGGTTGTTGTTGATGCAGTTCATATTGCACGGCGTTGCTATTATGGCACTCATATGTTTGTGACAATACTGGATACACTCCTCAACCTTCAGATCCACAAAACACAATGATAATCAAGCCCTTGAAGCCCATTTGACAATTGGATGAATAACTTCTGATGAGATAAACCAACATGCTTTCTGCACACTGCTCAGACAAATTATTGGATAATAATAGTGATCTGATTATTGATAGTTTTTTCTAAGCACAGAAAGCCATCAAAATTCACCAGGTCTTTCCTCAAAATTACAACTGTGTGTCTCATTAGTGCTTATCTGGGCAGTGCATAGACTTCCAGAACAACACAAATGATAAAACAGCCATCATGCATCATGCACTATTACCTAAAGGTCACCCAGCTCAGAGCACACTTACTACATTACCCAAAACATTGTCACCCCTCACAACACTTACTAAAGTTTCCATCTTCAAGAACTCGGAGGAGATCAGGATTGAGATGACATTGCTGTGCTCTGCAACCAAACACCACATAACATAACAGACAACATCTCAAACAGCGAAACATCAAACTCACAGCCAACGCATAACCGTTTACAAACACATGAAACACCATCCACCACTTACAAACACCATTCAGCCAGGTCAGAGAACACACATTACACAACACCTCTGATGGTATCTTTGATTATAGAAATGAAAAACACAACAGTCAACGCACACAGAACATCTGAAACAGCTACCAAAAGACAATTACCCAGTTTGGGTTCGTCCATGTGTTTTCCATGCGAATGTTCAGTGTTGTGACTCTTGATGTAGTTCATGAGCCAGTCGAAGATCTGGATGTCACAGTGGACAGAAATGTCCACCTCGTCCCAGCGCTGTGGGTCCACAGAAAGATACTCTTCAAAGTAACGCATCTCTTTTACCAGAAGGTTCCTTGGACACACAAAGTCCTGTTTCAGGTTCTTTGCCTCGTCACAAACGTGGATTACCATGTTGGGGCTATATGAAAGGAAATAAAACAAAAAATAGACGATCATTATTAGCGAAGACGATTCATTGCTGGCCTGATTGGTGTGAATGTGCCTCACCTTTTATTCCCTTCTGTTTTCTCAATCTTCTTGGCAGGATCTGCAATCTCATTCTCTGCAGAGGCTCCTCGGCCAGTAGAGATCACAGAGAGGCCTGAATATATAATTCAGTATATTAAGGTGTAATCCAGTATTAAATAAAAGATTGGACATTTTTAATCCAGACCCCACCCACTGACTCACCCGACACCGGGAGAGTGGCTTGATTGGACGGTGGTTCCCCTGTATCTACGGTAATGTCCAATAAATTGGATTTGATGTAGGTGGAAAAGGGTTCTGATGGAGAGCTCACTGCTCCGGTCAGTGGGTTACACTGGTCATCAACATGAGGGAAACTGCCTGTAGTCTTTAACTCTTCAAACCTTTGTGCACACTATGGGAATATATGAGGAGAAGCTGAACAAGTTAAACATTTTCTGAGAAACTTCTGGATCTTTGTGTGAAAACTCTCAAATGTATGCAGCATTATGTGATTGACAATATTATTGTTATAAAATTACATTTATTACAGTATACTTATATATTTAAATATATTTTAGATTATTATATTAAATAGTTGTAGAATAAAAGAGCACAAATTACTAATTTTTCTTACTATGGTTAAATTCACAGGCATTCTACATAAACAAAATTAAATATTTTTTTTACCACTTTTTTTGTTTTACTAGATTACAACTTGACTGGACATTAATCATATCTCATATTTCATTTCAAACATGCTCACTGATTTACTGATGCTGTGTTTATTTGGTAACCAAGTACACAAACGTATAAAGATATATATTTAGTAAAACAATGTTGGCTGTGATAGAAATGACCCCACAACTTTATAAATGTCTTTATAAAATCACTATAGGCTAATATCTGTAAATATCTATATAAAACATTTTTCCGCAACAACAATGGAAATAGTTTGTTTTTCTTTCTCATCCTTAGTTTATCTCATCATATGAATAATTACTTTTTTAAACCAAGAATATAGTTTTTATAGTTTATAACACAGCAAATATAGTTGGTTTATATATTAAAGGTCCTCATATCTCTTACCTCTTTAGGTGTGAACCCTGGGACTAACTTGGCAACATTCTCCCAGTTGATTGGCTGAGATGAAGCCCATAGTGAGCTCAGGACCATGTCCAGCACCAGGAGGTTGTTATCATATGGAAAGTTATTATTAACAGAGCACAGACGATTCATTTCTGCGAAAAGGAAGAAAGCTATAATCTATTGTAAAAATAAAAAAATTATAAACGTTTATATTTTAAGAATAACCTTGACAATTAGCATCGACTAGCTCTACCGTCCCTTTGTATTGAATTTCAGAGAAACAAGGGACGAACAAAGAATGACAGCTGTCGCATTTGATCTGGTAAAGTGATGTTATGAGCTCAGATTTAACAAAAACTAACAGTGCTATGACAATATACGGTTTGCAGCAAATCATATTCATTGTGAGCAGCAGTAAAAATGCTTAGCTTGCATAATAAATACCAGATCGTGACACTCCCTGTGAAATGCTAAGCTAATACACACACAATCAGTTTACCCTGTTCCAGATGTGTGCGCTGTTTCCTCCGGTAACAATGCTCTTCTTTCATTCCAGCTGAGCGGTGCTGATAACGGGCTGGGTTTGAGTAGCGTTACCATCAACAGAGATGCAGTGCCTTACTTTGATTTTATCCGGGGAAACAAGTAAACTTCACATTCACACAGCATATATGCAAATAATAATAAAAACAAATACTAAGCGTGAAATTCGCAGATTTGTTGGGCATGACTTCCCACATCCGTCTCTCTCTCCTCTTGTTAAAATGCCAGAGATCTCACGCACGGAGCTCGGGGCGCGTGTGCCATCATGATGATGCTCGCGCTGCAGTGTCCCTCCTCTCCGCTGTCTGCTGCGATGTGACGGAATGCTAAAGCTTGCCGACCCGAGACTGAAAGAGGAAACTAACAAAAACGATCGAAGGCGATGCGAGGCAAGAGGATTATCTCCACATCCCCTGCTCAGCCGCTGTTCTGCTCTCTATTTCCGGTGCCGCAGTGCAGCAGGTGCGCGCCGGCTTCCCCGTTGCTAGGCGACAGCCCCAACATTCCATTTGATTGATGGGATTGTTTTTAATATGGGGCCCAGACAAACCCAAATGCATTTAGTCTCGATAATCAAGTTAATTGATTAGCTTAAAGACAAATAGCACTGTAGATATGCTGACAGACTAAACACTTATTTTCAGACAGAGATGTAGCCATGGATTAAACTTGTACATACTACCGTTTAACAGTTTGAGGTCAGTATGGATTTTAATCAGCAAAACGCAATTGTTAAAAAAGTAACAGTAAAGATATTGTTAATGTTACAATAAACACATTTTAAATAAGCGCTGTTCTTTTGAACTTGCTATTTATCAATGAACCATGAAAAATGGAACATGGTTTCCACAAAAAATATATATAAATACAGAATCACGTATGAAATTTCAGCTGTGCCATCACTGGAATATATAACATTTTTTAATATATTAAAATAGAAATCTGTATCTTTAAATTGTGGTAATAATTCTCAATATTACTGTTTTTTTTACTATACTTTTACAACTCGGCAAACACAAAACAAATCACACACATCACTGGCAAATTGCTCAAAGGGTGCTCGGACAAAAATAACCTACAAAAGAGATAACGTCGGCACACCACAGCTCTAAAAATATAGAAAAAGACTTTCAGAAAGAGGACGTTTTAAGTTCTGTCCTTCAGATATGACTGCTGACTTTATCTTTTTGTTCTCCATTTTAAATAAATAAATGCAGCCGTACTGAGCATTACACATTTAAAAAATATATTTTTACATTTCTTACTGACTCCAAACTTTTGATGGTAAAGTAACTGTTAGTATAGAGCTGCAGTGTAACACGTTTTTATTTACAAATGCACCTCAATTTGTTACCCAGCTAAATATCAATCAGTAATTTTCTGTAATCTTGAAAATGCAGGAACATTATAAATGACAGGAGATACATTTTTAAGCATTTACTGGCAAAATAATTGCTCGTATTTACATAATTGCACATTGAGTTATTGGTATGAAAAAACAAACAAGCCTGAAAACACAGAAAAATGCACAAACTAATCCTTGATGCAACACAACTTAAAATATGAAATCTTCATATTGCAGAAAGAGGAACAGTAATCTAAAACTCTTACATTAGGAGAAATTTGTGATAAACACTGCATTATAAATGTAGATTTATATGAGAACTCACAATTTAAACTAATCAGATGCATTAACGGTGTACGCTTGAATGACTACATATTTGTAACATTTTATGCTTGATGCGAGCATATCAATAAAACAAATCCTTTTTTCCTAATTATTCAAAATAAATGAATGGCTCTTACTAACACAATCCGACAAACTATAATGTTGAAATACCCAATATTTTTGTTGAAGAAAGAAACCGTGAACAAATATTGGTAATGGCTTTGAGCCTAACAATCTACTGAAATTTGTGGAATTATGCAGTTCATACATTATAAAGGAAAACGACCTCCCCTCCACAACACCTTCATTTTTCATTTGTTTCTCTCCTTTTTTAGATGTTGCGCTAAGTTATAAAGAGGGTGATGCATTCTAATGAAGGATACACTTTTTGTTGCACCAAGACACTCACTTGCCCACCCATACAAATGATTCATAAGTCCATCTTTTCTGAGGTTATCACTACCGTATCACTGTTGTTGTTTGTGGAAGGTTGCACCTCCAGGGCAGCATGAAAGCCTTGTGTTTCGCCATAAGCAGACTCCAGCAGCTCATCTGGAACTGATGTGGTAGGGATCACCAGCCTGGAGTCGGGAACAGAAGCTGTAGCCAGAGCAGTTTGAGGTACAGGAAGGTTCTGTGCAGCCTGCTGGGCCTGTGCCATCCTCTCTAATTCGGCATGCTTTCTGCCTCTCCTCCGGCCCAACACTTTGACGTAGTTGGCAGGTACGAGCCCAGTGGTCTGCCCATCCACGCTGGCTAACAGCCAGCCACGCACCTTGGGCTGTTGTTCTGAAAATAAGAGTGAAATACGCTGAGTACAAGCTGTAAGTCAGTGTTTATAATACCTAGGACAAAAGGTAGATGTATCAATATGCTTGACATCAGTCAAATTTACAATTTTACATTGTTTAATATGAGAAGCTGCCACACTACTAGCTAGTGTTTTTATGCACGTCAAAGAGTTTAAGTACACTTATGTTCTGAATTGTTCTTGTTCTTTTACCTTTAGGGGCAAGATTAAGCATTTCTCCAGCCAGTAGAGAGATCTCTTCTTCAGATGCAGCTGTGAAGTCATACTCGGCTCGAGCTACCACATGGTCATCCTCCCCAGTTGCCCAGTTAGAGGCTATAAAACAGAACACAGACACATGCTTCAGAACTTCCATCCAGCAGAAACATACAGACGCAGCTACATATTCAGACACATACAAAAAAAAAAAAATAACATACATACAAGCACATTAAGTTCATGCAATATTTTCTATCGGCTGCTGCTAAAGATGTACATTTCTGAATAAAAATTAAAAGTGGTTTTAAAAAATACCCAAAAACATAATCTGGAACAACCACTAACATTACAAGAATTCAAGACTGCATTAGACCATATACCTAATAATAAATCCCCAGAACCAGATGAGTATCCTGCCGAATTCTATAAACATTTCTGGGATATATTATCTCCTTTATATATTCGAATGATCACTGATATTTTACAAACAGGTACAGTTCTGAATCATATGAATACAGCATTAATTACCCTAATATTAAAACCTAACAAAGACCCATTGCAGTGTTCCAACTATCGACCATTATCTCTCATAAATACAGATTTAAAGATTATTAGTAAAGCTTTAGCCATGCGATTAGATACTGTTATTCCCACATTAATACACTTGGATCAAACTGGATTTATTAAGGGAAGACATGCAAAAGATAATATGCGTAGACTATTTAATATAATACAACTGTCAAATGATACAATCTCTATATATTGCCCAACATCACCGTGTATTATTGCCTCATTAGATGCCGAAAAGGCGTTTGATAAGGTGAGCTGGCCTTTTCTCTTTGCTAGTCTTAAGAAATTTGGTTGCGGCGAGTATTATAGTAACTGGATCAAGTTATTATACAAGTATCCAACTGCATCGTTGTAACTAATGGATTCATTTCTAAACCATTTAACTTATTACAAGGCACGAGACAGGGCTGCCCACTTTCTCCGCTTTTATTCGCCCTTTACATAGAACCATTGGCAGCCTCAATTCGGCAAAAAAATAAAACGGGACTACAAACCAAATCATATCACCATAAAATAAGTCTTTATGCAGAATCAGATTATATTTTACTTTTCATTTCAAATCCATCCAGTTCACTTCCGGCTATTAATAATATATTAATGCATATAGTAAGGTATCAGGTTAATCCATAAATTGGTCAAAATCAGAAATGCTTCCCTTATCAGGATATAAATGGGACTCTAGAAATTGTCAGCACCCTATTAAAAAATTACCCATATCAATTCGAACGTCAATGATCTGTTTAAACTTAATTTTGTTCCTTTACTTAAGACAATTAAATAGAGATCGACCGATATATCGGTTTATCAATATTTTTTTTACCGATATTTTAAGAAACAAAAATATTTATTTTTTCTATAATAGCTAAAGTAGTAATACTGTTAAACTGGAAGGACAAAACAAAAATATATATTACCCAATGGTTCAATCTATTAATAGATACATTTACACTTGAAAAAATGACTGCCTCACTTAGGAACAAAATTAGCACTTTTGAAAAAATATGGAGCCCTCGTTTAAAGTTCATGGATAAATGAAATCGAAACATGAATGAATGCATATAATCAAGGTGTGGATAAATTAATAAATGAGATGATTGGTGACTGACCAATGTTTAATAATTTTCATAGTTTTGTCCTTTTTTTCTCTATTCTCTTTCTTCTAGTCACACTCTGCAGTGTCTTTATAGCTGTATATGTGTATCTTATGGTCATGTACGTTTGCTTATGTGCATGTTTTGACTTGTATGTATTGTATACTTTACACCTCTAAGTCTATTTATTAAAAAAAAAAAAAAGTGGTTTTGTTTATAAGCTTTGATTATAATATTTTGAATTTATTTTATTAAAAAATACAGTAATATTGCAAAATATGATTACAATTGTATTAATATTACAATAACTGATTTCTATTTGTATATTTAAAAATTATTCCTGTGATGGCAAAGCAACATTTTCAGCAGACATGACTCCAGTCTTCAGTGTTACACGATCCTTCAGAAATCATTCTAATATGCTGATTTGCTGCTCAAGAAACATTTAATCATATTATCAATGTTGTAAACAGTTGTGCTGCTTAATATTATTGTGGAACCTGTGATACATTTTTAAGGATTATCTGATGAATAGAAAGCTATTAAATTAATTTAATTATCTTAATTATTTAAAACAGAAATCTTTTGCAACATTATAAATGTCTTAACTTTGATAATAAATGCATCCTTGCTGAATAAAAGTTTTAATTTATAAAAAATCTTACTGACACCAATCTTTTGAATGGTTGTGTAAATCATTATCAAACCTGTTCCTATAGTCCCACATTAAAGCCAAAATACAAATAGCAATCATATATATAAAAAAATTCAAGATTCCTCACCATTTTCCTCAGGACCCTCAGCAGACCGCAAAAGCTTCCAGATCAAATACGGCCCTCCAAGAACTACAGCAAGAAACAAGAAAATGGGCCATGATTTGACAGAGTTCGCTCTGGGGTCGTCCATCTCTGCACCTCTGGTTCCTGAAGCAGACACCATGGAGGAAGCGGCGCTGTCTGCCCACAAGTCATCCACCTCTGAATCCTGACGCAACCCCAGCAGCCTCTGCAGCCTGCGATAAAGGTATCTAAGGGTCCTAACAAGGGCGAAAGCAGACAGCACTTTTGTGAAATGTACGCGCAAGCGGGAGAAGTGATTGGCCACATCCAGAACGGCACGGAAGCTGTTATAGACGGCAGAGAAAGTAGCATCCATCATCATGCTGACCGACGAGAAGGCGTGGACAATGCTTTCAATGGACTGAAATGCTCCACGGCTGCTCTCCTCTGCCTGCTGGACAAAGCGGCTGGGTGGGATGTCATCTGTTTGGTTAAAACGGTTATTATAACCCATGCCACCTCCAACTCCATAACCACTGTAGCTGTAGGGGCTGTAGCCCCCATACATGTTGCTCCCATAAGGACTGTATGAGGAGGGATATGAGCTGTATGTAGGGCGGTATGTCTGTTGAACTTGTCTTGGAGGGATGGGTGGTACCACACGAGTTAGAACCGGAGGACCAGACACTGATGGCCCACTTTGTGATACTGATCCAAAGTCAGTTGAGCTAGAAATATATAAAAAAAACAGAGTCAAACGAAACACCATTTATACATAAGATCAATAATAATAATAACACCGTTGAATGTTATAAAATAATTGTATATTTAACAGTAAAAGACAGAATACAGCATGGGTATGTTGGAGTGAACTTTGACACTCGCATACAAACACTTAAGTGCTCGAGCACGAGCCAAGCATTAAGTTTGCGTAACGTAGCAAGTAAAAGTGTCAACACAACTAGAACTTTCTCAGATCGCATTAACACCAAACTTATGAATATACGAATTAATTTTATAACCACAATACCGATTTGTCAAGTAAATATAGGTTGGATATATATAACTTAAGTAACGTTAACGTTACTCGACAGCTAACAGGCTTGCTAGCGTACCTACACTTCGTCTTTTGTACATTCTGACCAAAATAAGACGCATTTTTACGAACCGATAGTTTAATGGTGCAGTCATCGTTCCAGGGATTCGCCTTTCCCATGGTTTTGGTGGAGGCTGAGCCATTATTTAATATTTCAGACCAAAGTCGAGCTGCACTGAGCAACAAACATTCGCCAGACAAAGCAATCGCTCAATCTCATCGTTCTGACTGTCTTTCGAGGCGAGACTAAAGCAATCTATCACTGATCGATTGCAATGTGCTTATTTCTTTTTTGCCATGTTGTTGTATTGTTAACCAATAATAAATAACTACACTAATGTGTACGAGGTGAATAAATTCAATATGTATTTCAGTGATCTGCCGCTAAAATGAGTGAAACTAGACTCCTACTCCTCTGACACTGCACATAAAGCAAATCACTGACAAATCTGACACTTATTTATTTACATGAAAATGGTGACAGTGAGACGTGACTGCTTATGAGCTGTTGTGGATTTAACATTGCTCTAGCACACGACGTTATGCGTGAAAAAACCTTCTTCGAGTTCTGTCATTGTAAAAACTTTTGTCAGAAGTGGGATTTGAACCCACGCCTCCATTCGGAGACCAGAAACCTCATTTTCTGAGAAGGTCGAAACCTTGAGTCTGGCGCCTTAGACCGCTCGGCCATCCTGACAGTACTTCCACACGCGGCAATGTATCATTCATAAGTACAATTCATTAAATATTTGGAATCCAAAATGTTTTATTTTCATGACATAATGTAAAGATATTTAAAAAAATATATTTAAAATAATTAGAATTAATTAGAAAACATTAGGTTAGGTTTTGTAAAGTAATTGATATTTGACCAAATTATAACACATGCTTCATTGCTTTAATTATATTTAAAAAAAAAATAAGCAAGGCATTTTTATTTCGAGTCTCTAAAACATTCTTGTCAGAAGTGGGATTTGAACCCACGCCTCAGTTCGGAGACCGAAAAGCTCATTCTTTGGAAAGGTCGAAACATTGTAGCTGGCGCCTTAAGACCGCTCGGCCATTCTGACAAAACGATGAACGTTCAATTCATGAATATTGGTACATTCAATTCATGTTCAATTGGTATAATTCATTTAGGAGTCCAAAATGTTTCATTTAAATGCTATGTAGGAATTTTGAAATATTTATTTTGAAATAATTTGTAAATACAGTATATTAAAAACTGAAAACGTCTCGGTTTAGAGAAAACATACTAAACTGCTTAAGCCATATTAAAAATATGCACATAAGGTATTTTTTTAATTTGGAGTTCTGTCATTGTAAAAGACTATTGTCAGAAGTGGGATTTGAACCCACGCCTCCATTCGGAGACCAGAAACCTCATTCTCTGAGAAGGTCGAAACCTTGAGTCTGGCGCCTTAGACCGCTCGGCCATCCTGACAGTACGGCAAATATCAGTAGAATTGGGAATCCTACTTTTTGTCAAGTGATTTAGAATTGTCCACTGATCTATGTGACTCTTTTATAGATCAGTGGATTTGTCACATTTATAATCTGAGAACACATTCTATATTGCTTTAGTCATATTTTAACAATAAGCGTATAACGCGTTTTATTTCAAATCTCCTAGTATAAGTGTGATTTTGACCGTTTTTGTCACGTTTGTAAATAGTGTATTGTTTAAAGCAACTCGTGACTTTGGACCCCCCTATAGTCAGAGACGGTAAAAACTAAGGAATATTTGAAGTGAACCCACTCCATTCAGTGACCAGAAACCTCTGAAAATAACGATTGGACGAAAGCCTTCAACAGACTGTACGATTTCAGCAGTCTTACAAGATTATGACAAATCACACTTTGCTACATGGAACTAATAATTTGTTTATTTTTTTTTCGAATTCACTAATATCTACTGCTTTACCCTCCAGACCCAAACTTTCATCATCAAACTCCATCATAAAAATATATTATATTTTATGATTTGAACTTTGATAATCTTAAAAAAGGGACAAACACAACCCCTTTCAGTATTTATTGCGTGCTAATTATTTATATCAACATTTAAAACCTTGATATATAGTCACATGTTAACTTAAACGATCTTACAACTTAAATCACACTACATTACATGATAGTAAATACAGGAGAACGCTTGTTGCGTTAAAGGAATTATGTCCATTTTGTTCAGAACTATCTTTGACAGTCCACAAGATGGAGCTGGAGTAATGTTCACCACAGTTTGAATTTAGTTTACCACTATTGTAATCTATTATAAATGTGTCTCTGGACTGAAATAGATCAAATCTCCAGCAGCAGTGAAACGTGAGTTGATAAAGGCCAAACAGGATTTGTGAGAGGGTGTTTGCTGCAAACACGATTAATTGTTTCAATCAAGTTAATGGCTGCACACCCAGTGGTTCAACACATGCATTGCTATTGGCTGAAAACTAAACAGCCCTCAGAAACAGTTCCCTGACTTAGTATTAGAAAACGGGGTTTTGAGCAGATTAGGTTCGGTAAAGTTTTGAGAAAAGCTGTTTAGGTCACGTAAGTGCCTCTGCTCTTTTCTGTTAAAAATGTTACTTGCAAACGTTGGCCTAAATACAGCATTGTGCAATGCATGAAATATGACTGTCTGGGCAAGATTACATTTCTCTGCAAACAGGGTTTATTTTTTTCAAAGACAATATTAATTAATAGATATTTTCAGAAATAAAATAAAATAATTTGTGCTGTCAAACGATTAATCGCGATTAATCGCATCCAAAATAAAAGTTTTTGTTTACAGAATATATGAGTGTGTACAGTGTACATTTATTATGTATATATAAATACAAACGCATGCATGTATATATTTAAGAAAATTATGTTTATGTTAAAATTATGTTTATTATATATATTTATATATAATATAAAATAGAATAATATAAATATATACATTTATCCATATATATATTTTCAAAATATATACAGTATGTGTGTCTTTATATATACATAATAAATGTACACAGTACACATACGTATTTCATGTAAACAAAACTTTTATTTTGGATGCGATTAATCGTTTGACAGCACTAAAAATAATATAATATTTAAAAAAGACTCCAGGCTAAAAGAGTTATGCAGTAAAAATGCATCACTAAAACTGTCATTTCACTGTTTAAGTCTCATGCATTAGGACTCGTCAGCCTATTAATCTCAAAGGGGCGGTTTGTTTGTTTGTTTATTTATTTATTTAAAATATATGCATATTAACATAAGCAACACAATGCGAAATATTTCATGTTTCATAATAATATTCAACTTTTTAACTGGGTAAATTATATAATCAGTACATTTTAATAATAATAATAGTAATAATAATAGGCCTAATAAAGGTTCCAGAGAGGAAATAATAACCTCTAAAAAATTGTAGTAGAAAATGGTGCTAATTCAATGATCAATATAGCCTACAATGCAAAACATTTCACATCCATTTATTAAATAAAAATGGGTTGGAGCCACATTGTTTGATTTAATGTACGTAACTTCCTATTTAATAAATGTATATGTTTTTTTCTCATTGCCTTTGCATTATATCATAATTCCCATTAAGTAAAAAAAATAGTTCCCTCTTTACGATATTTGTCAGTTCAAAACATCATTTTTGCATGTATGCGATTTTTTGGAAAAATAAATGAAAAAATGTAATTGTCATAATAACAAAAACCACACGAATAATCAATATTTAGCACACTACGTTCCAGTACGTTTCTTGTGACAATTTTTATGCACAATATTTTCGGTCGATCACAGCCATTCGGTCGCTGCCCGGCAGATGCCGTCATGACGCAGGACTTCCAGCGCGTTGACGCGATGTTACGTTCCACCAATCAGCGGCAGTTTCCGAAGCCCAGGAAAGAAGCAGATGATATGGCAGCTTCGTGAGCGGCCAAGTGGAACTCGCTTTTGTTTAATCGCGTTGACAGCGGAACATGAGTACACTTTAAACCGCAGGCCGCAGCGGGGGATCCGAAAATGATATACCTGATATTACTTTCTGCCTGCTCCGGGGCCATCGTCACGCTCCTTCTGCAGCTGTTACTGTTGTACCGGAGGAGCCCAGAGCCTATCGCTAGGACAGTCCAATATGTCAAAGCAGTTCCTGATCCTGCACTGAAGGATTACTTTAGCAACCAACATGCCGAGTCAACGCAGCAACAATCAGACATCACATCGTCTGCCTCCAAGCAACCAGAGGCCGCTTCTCCCAAGCAGCAAGAGACCACCGTCCCTGGCAGCAGCCCCAAACAGCAGCCGTCCTCGCCACCGCCTTCATTTAGCGACCCTCAGCACACCTCCAAAGAAGAGACATGCGATTTCCTCAATGCCATATTTCTCTTCTTATTCCGCGAGCTCCGAGACACCCCAGTCGTCAGGCACTGGATCACCAAAAAGATCAAGGTGGAGTTTGAGGAGCTCCTCCTGACCAAGACCGCCGGGCGTCTGCTGGAGGGGCTCAGTCTGCGGGATTTCTCTCTGGGCAACTCGGTGCCCGTCTTCAAAACAGCCAGACTCATGAAGCCGGTGGCTCTCAATGAAGACAACATGCCAGAGGAGCTCAATTTCGAGGTTGACTTAGAATACAACGGCGGCTTTCATCTGGCCATCGATGTCGATTTGGTATTCGGGAAATCGGCTTATCTGTTTGTGAAGATGACCCGAGTGGCAGGCCGCTTGAAGCTGCAGTTCACCCGCATGCCTTTCACGCACTGGTCCTTCTCCTTCCTGGAGGACCCTCTCATAGACTTCGAGGTGAAGTCTCAGTTTGAGGGCCGTCCTCTGCCCCAGCTCACCTCCATCATAGTCAATCAGCTCAAGAGAGTTATCAAGAAGAAGCACACTTTACCAAACTACAAAATAAGGTAATGTCTCTCTCTTTGTCTTACTGCAGTACTTCTCGTCTGTCCCTTGCACGAAGTTCTTCTGGGGTCTCAGGTTTGGAGTGGATGTCCTCAGCTTTGACAGAACAGTCAAAGTTAGGGGTCTTGAAGATAAATTATTACAGATGATCCCAAAATGCAAAGTAATTTTTCAGCTGTGATGTTGGACAGTGTTCAACTAGATCTGTTTAATTATGCTGATACCAAATATTTTTTGTCAAATAGTATGTCAGATCAATTTTAAGTTTTCAAAATATTGTTAAATCTTTTCCTGATATTTGACACGTTAAAACTGGTCAATATAAAAGAAGATAAAAAATAAAAACTTTTTTAGAAAGAAACAGCAGCAATGCTGCTACTACAAATAATACTAATACTACTACTAATATGATAATTTACATATGTAAAATAAAAACGTTATTATTATACAATTTTGTAATTGTTTTATTATAATGATACAAATGTATTTTGTAATAATAATTATTATTTATATTATTTATGCCATAATATTAGTTAATTATTACCATCTAGACAGTTTAGCATTTTTTGTCTAGTTGTTAAGCAGCAACGTCTCACCGAGAATGAAAGACCTTTCAAACATCACATCAAGTAATTTACTGTTGTTGGATAATTTTATTTAGAGACCTCCCGAATGGTGGCAATTATCATTAGACCCGTTTTTAAGTTGAAAAGTGTAATTATCTGTAAAAGATATTTCTCAAGTTATTATCTGAGCATTGCTTCGACTGCACATGAAGAGTCTCGAGAGGTTGTGAAACCGGTAGCGTGTGTCCATGTCTGAGTGGTGTTGTGAAAAGTGAACAGACAGAAGTGCTGTGGCACTGCAATAACTGAGCTGATTGGCAGTCATGTGTCGAGAACAGCAAGTGTGCTTCATTTTCTCAGAGTTAAACTGGAAATGGAGGCCATCTTCCCCATTCAATCACGATTTCCTTTACTGTGCTCATATTCCTGATCGTTAAAAGTGAAAACAAGTCAGAGAGTTTTGTTACTTCCTGTTTTAATATAAGGTCTGTGACTAAGGCGTTCAAACAAGCTGTGGATTGATTGCTTGCAGGATTCATCCACCTACACATCACGGCTCTCTATTACTCAGCATTACTTGGCACACCTAAAATGTTTGTTTGCCAATAAACATCAAGACTTCTCAGAGAGCGTGTTTGCTTTGACTGGATTTCTCAGGTGTTGAACATTCTTTAGGTTTAGCATTGTCTTTGTAACTCAGCAGGTGCACAGAATGATCTGATGCACAGTGTTTTTTTGCTCATCAGTCACATTGCTTGTTTTTGTTGACATAATGTGTTTGTGTACAATCAATATGAACATAATGTGCAAATCACAAAGTCAAACACCGCATTGAGCACCACACTGTGATTTTTATCCATTAAGTTAATTGTAGTGTCCGTAGAAGGCACAAACAGTGAGATGAATTTAATCTGCGTCAGTTCAAATGGTGCATTTGAACTTTGACCCCACACAGCTGGGATTGTGAGTGGTGAATTAGATCACTGCGCTCTCTGTTAAACGTCACATGCACTTAACTATTGATTGGAGTGTCTCAATACAATAGTAGTACGAAGAGTTTGGCTTTATCAGAGACTTCTTTTCATAACGTTTCTCTCTTTCCTTTGGATTCAGCATCCTGGCATTGATGCTGTGCCCTCTGCTATACACCATAAGGACGCATGCTGCAGAACTAAAGAGTTCTAGTCATCATTACAGCACACAAGCACAGCCGGCAGCAAACTTACTGAAGCTAAATGCTTTAAATTACACAAAGGGAAATAATTCCTCAATGATGTGAGACATTAAATGACACACTCATTTTCTCAGTATTGGCATCTTCCCAAAAGTCGGAATCACTTCATTGGTGCTTGAGATGAGATATTTTTCCTCTTTATGTGTGATGATGGATGGATACAGCACTCATGCACTAGTCATGTTTTACCGCCTCAGAGTTTAATGGTGTTTGTTTTAGGGCTGAGATGAAAAGTACTCACTGTTTAATTTGTCACGTGGGAGGTGACGTTAAGGAGCTGACAATATTCTCTTTTAAACAAGTGTGTGAGTGGGAACTTGTTTAAAAAGCAGACAGCATGGCCCAGGGACAAAACAAGCGGGCAGGCCATAATCCATTTCAGTTGTCTCTGTGTGGGATGAAAGTGTCACAGATGGTGGAGGTGTTCAGAACTGCACAATGTGTGTGTGTGTGTGTGTGTGTGTGTGTGTTTGTGTATGTGGACAAAATTATTACCAGAGACTTGAATTACGTAGTGTGGTTTTAATATACTGTGACAATAAATATGGGATGACGAATCAGATTTGCAGTATTTCTGTATTTTAGATAGCTGTTTTGTGCGTCAACGGGGTGAAAAAAGATTGACTTGGTTATTATAATGATGCTTCTGGTGAAAGTTGAAATGATTAATGGAAAGGATGAGAGAAATATTTTTTTATGATTTTGTTTTTTGGAATGCTTACCAATACTGCTGTTTTCTATTTGAATATATATTTTTTTCCTGTGACGGCAAAGCTGATTTTTTTTGTAGCCATTACTCCAGTTTTCAGTGTCACGTGATCCTTCAGAAATAATTCTAATATTCTGATTTGCTGCTCAATAGATATTTCTGTAACACTTTAGTATAAGAGACAAATTCTCACTATTAACTAGTTGCTTATTAGCATGCCTATTATTAGCATATTGGCTGTTTATTAGTACTTATAAAGCACATATTGTGCATGACCATATTCTACATCCCTAACACTACCCAATACCTAAACTTAACAACTACAATAGTGAAACTGTTGTGCTGCTTCACATTTTTGGGAACCTGTGTTACTGTTTTCTTTGATGAATAAAAAGTTAAAAAGAACAGCATTTATTCAAAATAGAAATATTTTCTTACAATATAAGTCTTTAATGTCAATGTTATCCATTTACTACATCCTTGCTGAATAAAATGTATTTAACTTTCTTTAAAGTATCTTTAAAAAAGAAAGAAAAAGATTTCTAACCCCAAACTTTTGAATAGTGTATATTGCAACACAACATCTCTATTTTGAACAAACACTGTTATTTTTAACTTTTTATTAAAAAAAAAAATGCTGCATGTCCCAAAAAATATTAAGCACTACACTGTTTCCAACATTGATTGTAAATCAGCATATTAGAATGATTTCTGGATGATCATGTGACACTGAAGACTGGAGTAATGATGCTGAAAATTCAGCTTTGCCATCACAGGAATACATTATATTTTAAAGTATATTAAAATAGAAAACAATTATTTTAAATTGCAATAATATTTCACAATATTATTTTGTGAAATAATATTCAGTATTGTTTATCAAATAGATAGGCCTTGATGAGCGTAAGACATTTCTTTAATAAACTTTACTGATCCCAAACTTTGGGACGTACGCTTTCAGTGCTATCAGGCTAGGTTCAAGGATCAAAAGAACAGCATTTATATACAAATGATTAAAATTACTGTATCATTTATACTTTTTCCCATTTAATGTATCATTTCTGAATTAAAATATTGTCTAAAATATTGTCTAGCATGTAGGCCAATGTATGTATGTTTTTATTGATTTATATATTTTTCAATCTTTCTCTTTTGAGAAATTCTTGATGATTTTTTTCAATACAAGTAAAAATTTTAAACATGTTTTATTAAATTACTAAAATGCAAAATACTTTTGACTTTTTGGACCATTGCACATTTGACATAAACGCTGGGTTTGCACTGATTCAGTGAGTCAATGTAAAGGGCCTTTTCATGCAGGGACATGTTCTTTACTCCGCAAACATCTTCTGTTATTGTGTAGTGTAGAGGACAGCCTATTATGCTTATCCAGCTTATTTGTCCAAATGTAGATCTTAACATTCCTCAAAAACCAGGATGACAGGAGGTCTCAACTCTGTTTAAAGTGAAATTGCCATCTTTATCTGTAGCAGTGTCATGAAAGGTCTGCAATATTGGGAGATATGTCAAATACAATGTTTATAAAGAACAGCATTAACCCACGATGGCTTACTGTTGAATGCTGAGTAATACCTGAAGTAGTTAGTCTAAACTAACTATAGAAAGGTTTATTATAAGCTATTCAGCGTACAGGAGTCCTGTTCTCTGTACCTGTGGGGGTGTTTATAAAACCCAAGACAGTATGACATCATCTCTGGTGCATCCTGGATGAGCTCCATGTCACAGATGGGCAAAACTTGACAGTCAGAAATGTGCATTTGTTTATACGTTCTTCAGGCATTACTGTTTCTCAGGATGTTGTAATTAGGGAACTAATTGAGAAGGTTTCTCCCTTCCCATTATTAGTAGTTCTGTTATCACATAAATTATGAATGATGTTCTCAGATGTTGTATGTTTGATATATGGTGCGGTGCAGGTGCATGTTGTGTGCGCGTAAGAATGTGTTTTTGTGATCTCTAAGGATTAACCCGTACAGTTCTCCGGTTACACCAGTTGATGTCATGTCTGGTGTGTTTGCGTGTCTAGCTGTTATTGATAGGTGTTTAATGACACCTTCTGTTCTCAAAGATGGAGCGACTCTGTATGATCGGTCAGTCCCAGCTGGGGTGATCTGTACGAAAGACTTACTGAGAGACTCCTATAAGCTGCATGCCCTTGAGCAAGGATCGGGACAAATTTTCCTGACTGTGCTGATTTAATGGTCCAGTTCCTCAGAGGCATTAGAGAAACACATTCTCAGTCGAAAAAGACACAGCGTTCAATCCATCCGTGTGACAGTGATGGAGTTGGTCTTTTTAAATGCCCCTTGCTGGAGAAACCATCAGCTGCGCTTGTTTGAAACTGTCAAATTACAGCTTCTTCCTGTGTAGCACATTCAGAGCAAACAGGAATTGATGTGTCATGATTAACTAGTAACCTAGATTTAAAGTGAGATGCCATTTTTGTTTGCAAATGTGTATGACGAGCGCTGACTGAAATCACCAGCTCCAGGTCTGGATTAAGGACACACAACTCATTTTACAACTCATTTGTATTTACTCAGCGACAAAGAACCACAAAAATGTCAATATTGTAAGCACTCCCTTGGCAGTTAAACACACATTTTTGGTCTGCCCAATTTCATGAGACAGCAATGTTTGTCTGGACAAACTTTGAAGGACTTGTTTTGTAAGATGGACTAATTTTTTCCCCACACAAGTACTGTTATATATTCGCTCATATACTATAAAAATGGCCAAAAATTGTTATCAAATGTTAGATGGATTTAGTTTGAGACACCTTGTAGTACTTTAATTGGATATTCATGAGAAAAGCTATATTGTTTTGTCTGTAAAACAACCTATTTTCAATATATTTCAGATATGGATGCACAATATATTGATACCACATTGGTAACTGGCCAATATTAGAGATTATGTCTAAAGTCCGCGTGAACCAGAAGTTTGTGACCGTTTTCACTTCCGTACTGTGATGTACTTCTGAGAGAAACAGAATATTGAATGAGGAAAATAGAGGGCATGGCTTGTTTTTTCTACTGTGAATTGATTGGATGTAGTAAAGTAGGCGTTTTATTTAAAAATGAACACTGACAGTCTGGGGGGCGTGGTTAAGGATGTCACGCTCATGCCCAAGCCGTCAAACTGATGTCATCAGAGAAGGCCCATCATTTTAGCGGGGAGGAGCATTTTCAGATTTGGATTAAAGATTATGAAGGCAAACACATTTTTTATGTGGATTGACTTGCATGGATGAATTGTTTACCACAAATATAGCAGTGTGCGCTAACAAAATAAATATAGTCCATTTTGCTTGATTTCACGCTGACTTTAATGTATTGCATAGTGGATATTTAATTTTGTTTACTTATTTCCATGCCTTTCAAATATTATTTTGAGTATTTTTTGTTTTTGTTTGATATCAGCCAGAATTAATAAAGGACTTATCAAGAAAGGCCAGCTGAACTATTAAAAATTGTCATAAAATCAAATCTAATATATATTAGGGATGCATATACTATATGATATCTGCATATATAATCTAAAATATATTAGGGATTTTTAATGAATGAATTAACTTTTGATTTATGTCCCCTATTATTACCTAGGTTACCTTCTTGCACTTAGTTAAACTTTAAAACCGGTAACAATTTACTAACACTGCCATATGTAATCTTTAGCAAATCACATTATAATGTTGTGATGACTAAATTCACTGGCGTTAAAAGTGACTGACTTTAGTTTTTTTGACAAAATAGTGTAGAATTGAAATATAAAGACTATTTTTTGATTTTCAGGAAAATCATGAAAAGGACACATGGTAGATAGGTGTTGCTTAGTTAACTGTGCCTTTTCTCCCTAGTCGTCACATTGAAAAGGACTTGAGTGATCTATCTGTGACTCTGACTCAATTCGTCATCTGTTGACTGTGCAGTGCGCATTGCGGCCGTCTCAGATCATCAGCAGTGATTGACTTGTGATGGAAACGTATACCTCATTCTCTCTTCTTTCCCTCTCTCCATGTCTCTAAAGTCCACTTATGTAAGTGCTCTTCCGAAAACATCTGCTGTGCTTCCGTTTGTATGCGCTTACAAATACATGTTATTTTACATCCCCCTCTCACGATACACATATTCTGTCTTTCTCTATCTCTAGCCTCAGCAGTGCATTTAAAAAATAGTAACCGGTCCCAAGCCAGATGGCACCGTGACATCAAAATGCACCTCTTCGATCATTTCAGCTGTTTCATCTGACCACTGAGGTGATTAAACCTCATATCTCAAAGTGTAAACTTGCAGGGAAGGATCTTCTGTGTACATTATCATTAGCAAATACAGCCAGGCCAAAGTTCAGCTGGGATGAAATCCCTTTATTTTCACCTTCTCGGGCTCTCTTTATAAATAGAACATCAGAGGAGAAAACGATCAGTTTTGTAATCACTTTCATTTGATTACATCACACAAACTCCTGAGAAAATACAAACATTCCTAAGCACCATTTCCAGAGATATTAATACATTTAGCTGTTTTTTGTACTATTTACTAAGGCCTGAAAATTCTCCTTTATTTGTAGATTTGTGTAAATTAAGGTTGTGCATTAAAATTTGGCTTGATGCAGATAATAAAAATAAAAAACATTAATGTTGTGACACATAATCAATAAATAGCCTGTACTATTTTGTCTAAATAAATTAAAAAGTCTCTAGAAATTAATCGTTTTGAATACTGCAAGTAAATTTAGGTATCACAACTGTGCAGTATAAAAATAAACATTCATTTTGAGATTTACTAAAGTTTTTTTTTTCATTATTAGTGTTTTTTTAATCAAGATTAAGGGGTTGTTTGAAAGGTAATCTAAAGGTTAAAATAAAAAAAAAAAAAAAAGTAATGCTTCCAAAAGTCAGTATGGTTCATCCCTAATGTAAATGGCATTTTATGTAAAAGTTTGTAATGGTTTTAAATGCCCTCTCCTGATAACTATTATATCTGTAATTTCCGGCTGTTATCAAATGAAACTGTGCAGTGACGTTGCAGTGCTTACATGTTCCGTGTAAAACAGGCACAGTTTTTTGCAGTCAGTTCACAGAACACACACGATAAGCTCCTAGCGCTTCCACCTGATTGGCCAAGTCATACAAAGCAAAGCTGATTTGGTTCGTCCTCAGTGACCTGGCTGTGGTGAATATTTCGAGAGGTGCTGGTGATATGAGTGTGTTTTAATCCGGTCAGCAGCACATCCCCAGTCAAAGACACAGCAGGTGTGTTTGTGTAGCTTTAGCTTATATAAACTTTTATTACACTCATCTCTTACTGTATAACTCTTATATACTGTTTTTATTGTACTAATGACTGTTAGACGCTGATTAAAGCATGTATGTGGACTATAAAACCTAATTTACTGACATTTACATTCATAGTCTGTCAAAAAATATATTGGTTGCATTATGAAATATAATTATGCCTTATAATTAATTAAGCATAATGACTGAAGACAGTCATGCGCTTGTCAAATCTGAGGAGTGCGTGTGAGTATTTGCCTGTGCCTGTTTCAGATGCGTGCGTGTGCATGTTTGTAGTAAACCAAGGAATTTCCTGTGGTTTCTGAAAGATTTTGCAGATATGGCAGAAATCTGTAATCTAATGCAATTATTGCGCCATTTGAGTAATGACTTAAAATGGGATTTTTTTTAACTGCTTTAACACTTAAAGAGTACAGAGTAAGATAGATGGTGATAGGTGGGATAAGACCTTCACAGTCGATAGTCTTTTTCTGGCCTTTTTCCCTTAGAGCTGCTTACCGCAAGTATTCTCACACTTCTGCCGGAAGCCCTTGAAAGTACTTTAAACAGCAAAGTGTTTTGCCATACAGGTTAAGTGTTCTTCATTTCAGCTCAGTGAAGAATATCTTGTGTATGATATATTGAAAAGTACACAGGATGCTATCGTAAAAACAGTGATAACAGTTCTACAAATGTTTCCTATAGCAATAGAGCCACACGTTTCCTCAAAGGCTAGAAGTGTTTTAAAGGAATTGTCTACCAAAGCATGTAGGTCCTGTCATCATTTACTCACCCTTGTTTCATTCCAGACCTACATCATTTTTTTCATCTGTGAAACACAAAACTATATATTTAAAACAATGTTCAGGCTGCTCTCTTCAATACAATGAAACTATATAGTGATATAAATATCATACGTAAAAGTATCATAAATGTGGTCCATACAACTATGTTCAAAGTCAACAGACCAGATTTTTTTCTGTAATTATTTTTATTTTTATTATTGGAATGAAGCTAAAATAAAATATTAATATTTCATGAAAATTATGTAAAGTGTTGCCTTGGCTGACTAAAATGTAAATGTTTAAGCTGAAGTACTAAAATTAGGGCTGCAACTAACGATTATTTTGATAATCGATTAGTTGGCCGATTATTCTTTCGAATTTATCGGATTAAATAAATTTTTTTAATTTTATTGACAAAAAACACTCTATTCCACATTCTGCTCAATGTCCTTCAAACAAACTGAATGCTATGAAAACATACAGTGTTTAATTTATTAGACCACCTGTCATAAAGAGAAAACTAATATTTTAGAAATCTGTCAAAAAATTGTTTAAATCTAAAAATGTTATTGTCATTTATTGGGCAAATTACAAACAGAAACAACTAATTAGTATTTATAATAGCAAAATGGCCTCATAACAGCTTGCATTCTTGCTTGCATTGTTTATGTACTTTTTGGTATCTTTATAATTGGGTATCTGAAAAAAACTGTTAGTTTAGAGCAGCAGTGGAAAAACCTTACATAATTTGTTAAAAACCTTACATAAATTTGTTAAGCACTGTATATAGTGAATATAGTTTAAATCTCTTTTAAAAATGTAAATAATAATAAAGATAATAAAGACTCCGTGTTAACCAACAGGTGAGAGGAATGTTCTGCAGGAACACACGTTCACTTTGATCACAGTCATGTCTTACTGTCATTTCTTTATCCTGTAAAAGGCGGTTATGGAGCGTCTCATATTTATATTCAGACAGTTACATGCTGTTATCCCTTTAAAGTTCCTACTCTCATAAAATATTCACACGGCATGTTGACTTTTAAACCTTAAATTAACTTTCAACAACAGATATTTCAGCACAATAGATCTCTTTGCACTGCATATCCTGTTAATTGTCTCCCTCTGTGTTCCGTCTGTCTGGCGCACGTGCACGCACCCGCCGCGCCGGCGCTCATTCTGTATTTTAAACTTAACACAGGCTGTCAGGACAGACCTTTATGCAAAAATGGAAATGCTCGCGTGAATTTGTGACCTTTATAGATAAGGATATGACCGTAAACTGAACGTTTTTTTGTGCTGAGGACGCACACGCATCTGTCACAGCGCCTGACAGGGCAAGCTTTTGACACTAATGCATTAACTTAAAGCTCAAAATAAAGAATGATCATTTATCATTTATTGGATCACGTACTTCTCCCGCGGCATCTCATTCTGTTTCCTCAACTATTGTTAGATGCATTTTGTCCATAGAAATGCATTATTCAGTGCTGTAATTTGAGCAACCAGCTGAAGTTGGACCAGACCCGACTAATCGATAATGAGAATTGTTGTCGATGATTTTCATAATCGATAATAATCTATTTTATCAATTAGTTGTTGCAGCCCTAACTAAAATTACTTAAAAACTGAGAAAAAAAACTTAAAGCTAAATGACTAAAACTTAAACTAAAATAAAAATAAAAAACCCATAGATGTTAATTCATAATATCAATAAATACTATAATATTAAAAAAAAAAAATAGCACTGTATATGCTGTGTACTGTGTACATGCCACCCCAAGTTTGGCATCAGTTGTGCTAAAACATCATTGGTTGGTAAATATGTAACAATTGACTGTGACAGCTCAAATTTGAAAATGCAGAAGCATTAATGAGATTTGAGAATAAATTATGACATTATTGTAATATATTGCATTATAAACAGTGGTTGGTTTATTTTCCCATGATGTATCTCCTTCAGCTAACAACACAAGGAACCACACAGAGACTGCTTTATTCATTGTCTAGAACAGTTTATTGACATAAATAGAAAGACAGCTAGTCGCAGTATGTTAGGGTAATTACAGTTATGCTTAAACCTGATTGAACTCTTTTGGCCATATGTAGTACTGTACATGTAACAATGGATTCGCGCAGTAACTGTATATTGCCTGTGAGATAATTACTGCTGTTAATATACACTGGTGTATGTGTGTGCTAGTAACTGCTTACTCTTGGCTTAGACTGCAAGGTCCAGACTCTAGGTATTGCAAGCTTGTTTCTGTGAGGTGAGTAAGTGTTGTATTTTTAATGCTGCAGGCTGGCTATGTTCCTGTAACGGTGTTGGTGGTAAGTGATAGGGCTGCACTCCATGGCCTGTGTGTGCTCTGTAACAAACTGAAGTCATGTCCTGCAATTAAGCAGCTGGGAAATGGAGAGGGAGGAATGGGCACAATGAGAGTGTTACCATACCAGATCTTGTTCCTAGAGCTTTGCATCATGAGATGTCTCGACAGGAAGGAAGTGCAATCACTGAACTGTCCATTTGAGTCACACAACCCTGTTTACGCCATTGTTATTTTAGTGTAATTTATATGACATTGTGGTATTTATTAATATTTTGAAAGAGTTTTTATTTTTATATTTTCAGTTTTAATTTTAGCTCGTTTTTTTTTTGGTTCTTCATTTTATTATAATTTTTTTGTACTTCAACATAAGCTTTTATTTTAGTTAGTTGCAAGGCAACATTTCTCATTTTCTTACATTTTTCATTTATTGTTTTTATTTTATTTCAGCTTCGTTTAACAAAAACAAGTTAAATTTTAGTTCTAGTTTTAATTACCAAAACCAACAACCAAAAGCTGTCCACTTGTAAATGGATCGTCCATGATGGGTGTACACTGGGTCTTTAGGTTAACAGGGATGGGGTGAAAGATCAAGTTTGTTACAGAATCACATTTTACATAGTTTTAGGTGGTTTAAGTAGTTCATAAGGGAACTCAATGGTCACATCTCGGGCTTTAATTTAGAGCAAGACTAAGAAAACTTTCTCAAAATGTAGTCTTTCAAATCCCCTCCTGCTGGAATGGGTCGCGCTGTCCTCAGAACTCTCTTTATTTAATGTTTCCTATATTGCCTCCCTGTTGTGTAAATGGCTGGAATAGAGGACATATGAGTAGTAGTGATGAAGAGACAAAATTGAACAAAACTGCAACACAGACACAAAAACACTGTCTCAGTTTTTTTTTCATGCTGTTTTTTTGGCATAAATGATATCACTGGTACTGTTGATAAGATCTTTTGAATGCTGAGACATGCATGTATTGTACACAGGCTTTGTTTGCATGGTGCGCATTGATTATGATTGTGAATTTTTTGTTCTCAAAGCATTATGTCCATGTGACTCCACTAAATCTAGTCTGAATCTCAGGTTTTGCTTTTGAAAGCCTCATTAGTGTTTACATTAGAGGAGTTAATGAAATTGGCTTTTGTCTGTTTGTGTGGTTTAGAGGAGAGTTTCATTTCACTCTGACCTCCTTTGTGAAAGCATGTGATTTATTTATTTTTTTTTCAGGGAAATAGCAACTTCACCCAGCATGCTTAAAGTTTTTCAAAGATCTGTTCTCGGAATATAAACATTCATGCAAAGTCCTTATATCCTCTATCTATTATTGATAGTGCGAAGATTTTATGGTCATGCATAAAAAAACTAATGATTGTTTTTGAAAATTGGCCCTTCCTTAGCCTGTTTCCTTGGCAATTTGATGATAAGACAGAAAAACAATCTGTCTGGAGAAAAAGGCCAATGAAGCCATTTCTGAGACTGACGGGGTTTATAATATTTTGTACCTCACAAGGGCAAATCGGAGGGCTTTGTCTATGGAGAGAGAGAGAGAGGCACTTCCTGTTTTAGGAACACTAATCTCAGGTTATTATTAGCAGTAAATATTCCTGAAATAGCACAGAACCGCTCTCCTCAGAGGAATGCTGCTAAACTCTTATCAGTGCGGCATTCTGCATGAGGAATCACCCTGTTTATGAAGTTCCTCATATTCAGTCCGGTTTCACTGCATGTTAAGATCGACCACATGATATAGACACATTTTATCACATGGATAATTATTTCATTTAGAAACAAACGCTTAATGTTGTAAGTTTTAAATTCTTGTAATATTTACATCACAGTTATGCACAAAAATTCAGCCACGCTGAATGAAGAGAACTCTTTAAGAAAGAAGAATCTCCCATTATTAAACCGTTTAGTTCAATATTTGGACTAAATACATATATGCGAAACTCTTTAAGTGAGGAGGTAAATGAAGAGGAGGAAGCTCCAGATGAGTTTTTTCTCTGTGGACTTTCAGATCCGTTTCTCTTTATTTCATAACCTTTTTTGGTGTGGGATAAAAGTGATTTCACAGATTATATAAGAGGAACAGAGTCTGGGTGTTTCACAGCTGAACTGCATGAAGTCACTCATTAGGAATATTTTGACAGTGATGATGCGAGGGGTTCCATGAATAGGGCACTAAATAGGGCCTAAAGTTTTAATCTGAAGTGTTAACCTTCTGAAAATGTCAGCATTAGGATTTTTTATTTCATTTATTTATTTATTTTAAGTAATACTCAGATTATCATGCGGGGTTGATGGATATGTTAGAAAACTACTAGTTTTCACAAAACAATAAAAACAACAACAACAGGATCTTTGCCTCGGCTGCTTTTAAAAACCATGAGATGCCAAGGTGTACTTCAAATTCATAGAAATTGCTGGGTAATGAGTAGCAGCAGTGAAAGTGAGACCTCGAGCAAAAGCATAAGATTTAATTTCACCTTGATGCAATCTGACATTTAACATCATAGTTTTCACTTTAGTTTTGCTTGAAAAGCCTACATGTCTGATGATTTGCATAATTCGAAAGGGCCTAAAAATCCTTACAGCAGGATTTAACTGAACCTGACCCTCACGTCTTTGTGAGGAAGGACGAAACACACACACACACAAAGCTGCAATGCTTGTTTTTCCGGTAAGGGTAGAGTGAATGGGTTACACACACCCAAAATGACCGTTGACTTTGCAAACATTTCCTGTTGACCTCATGATTCAAGTCGTGACTGTTTTGCAATAATGAACTCAGGGCCAGAATTACTAACAGCTTGCACCCGCACAAACCTGCGATTAAAAATGTGTGAACAGTTTTTGCAGATTACCTTATTTCGTATGCATTTGTAGCAGTTTCCCTTTCAGACATTTAAGGGAGGAGACTATGAATCATGCAGTGTTTGTGGTTGTCAATTTACTAATATGTGCACCATTATTTATTGCCCCTCTAAAAAAGCAGTTTTCCACTTGATATGGCATGGATAGTTGGTAATTTGTGGTACTCTTTATAGATTGCATTGGTCATTATGGACATGAGCAGGATGTGTCTTACGCTAAATTGCTCTGTTTAGTAAATCTGGCCTTTAATGTGCATAAAGCAAGGATTATTACTGCCAGATTATTCGTTGTCTGATGATTTTGTGTTTTTTTATCAACAGGTACAAGCCCTTTTTTCCTTTCCAAGTGCAACCCCCGCTGGCATCATCATGTGACCTGGACATCTCCATCCGAGACACACTATTGGTGGAGGGGCGTCTACGTGTCACACTTGTTGAATGTTGCAGGTAGGGTAGATCTCTGTTGCTGTGCGTGACACAATCAACATTTGCCTTTCTATCTTATTTTTCATATTTTTGGGCAAATTAAACATGGGAGGTTAGTAAGTACACTTGATTAGGTAACAGTAGGCATAATAATAATGCACTAAAATGCATTAAAATGCTGGCCAGTGTAAATAGATGTTTATTTATCTTATGGCCGATATTAAACTTCTGTGCTGTTTTTTCTAAATAAAATAAAAAATAAAACCAGTTATTTTAATGCAAGTGAATTTAGGCATCACAACATTGTAATGTACAGTATGAAAAATTCATATTCATTTTAAGATTTGGTACATATTTAAATATAACAGTGTTATTTAATTATTGGTGTATCTAAAAACTGAAGTGAATATTAAATGAAGGCAATTGGAATACAACTGGAAAAATAAGGGAAATGATCTTGCACAGTTGAATATTTAAGCACAGCTTGTCTCGTGTCTCTTGTGCATTTATCAGTGTCATCACAGATCAGGCATATTAAAGTAACATTTTTATTGCTAGCCTCTATTTTGTAGGTAAGTGCATTTACACCTGCCTTTGTTTTCTTTAATTCTCTTTACTCATACATAGTTCTTCAAATTAGTAGCACATATAAAAGTATAGTACAAAAAGATTCATATAAAAGAGTCTGAAATCATTATAGGTGTCTATTCAGGGTAGTACACACTGCTGTTTCAGTTTTCTTATTCTTTTGGGACACAAAACTCATAGACAGCCATAACATTATAAGCCAATGTAATTTTAAATGGCATGGTTGCAAGCTGTTGTGTTTGAGAACACACACACAAACAATGCAATAAAAGCTGTATTCTTCTCACCATTGTGTGCCTTTGTGTTTTTGTCAGATTATTAACATACTTCAATAGTGTTTATAATGGGCTTTCTATTAATAATGCAGAGCCTTTCACAATTACAAACCCAACTCAAACCTGATGCACGCGTGTGCGCGCGCACACACACACACACACGCGCCACATAATTTATAGTTTTCACACTGGATCGTGAGGGTTTTTTAAACTTGCTGTTAAATAGCCGTCCAGTGTGTGTTTGCACCGGTCAGTTTATGTCTCAACTGTGCTGGGCTTTTCCACCACCAGAGGGCAACAGTGGACTATAACTTGATCAGCATTACACCGGGGTGACCAGTCATGCTTCTGAAGGGCCAGTTGGGTTTTGTTCGTTGAGGATTGTTTAGTTATGGTTGGAGCTCAACTCTGCAGGAAGGAGGTCCTCCAGGAGCAGGATTGGCATCACTACCTTAGTTACAAATGTGATGAAATTTAGTTTTCTATTTATTTATTATTAGAGAAAGTGTCACATTTTTAATCAAAGCACAACAAGTACAGTCTGGTCAGGCTTTTCCTGATTACCTTTTATGTATATCTCAAGGCTTTAATAATCTTTACATCTGTTCTTAAGTATTATATTTGTATATTTTGTAATGCATTTACACTATCATTCAAAAGTTTGTGGTTGGTAAGATTTGTTTTAAATGCTCACAAAGCTGTATTTATTTGATCAACAATACAGTAATATTGTGAAATAATAATAATAATAGTAAAATAATTGTATACATCATTCATTTAATGGAATATTAATATAATACAAATTTTCAAAGTTTTGAAGAATAAAAAAAACAGTATTTACTTTAAATATAAATATTTGTTACCAAAGGTCTTCACATTTACTTTTCAGAGTATTAAAGTATTGATTAATAAAAACAAAATCTTACTGATCACAAACGTTTGAATGGTAGTGTGTATGTACATTTTTTATAGCCATAATGCTTCTTTTTAGTGCTTGTAATGAAAATGTTTGTTAGCTCTAAAGTACGTTAGCCAGCAGATGGCAGTAGTATCTTTATAAACAGTCATTTGAACTCAATGACTGTTGATCAGGTTTCAGAGCTAAAGTTGCCCTATTCATTTCTTTTGATCACAGCATTATTTGTTTGTGCGAACACATATTCAGTTATTGTGTATAATGTACTGAAATATACCGGTACTTTAAAAATGGTAAACATTTTCTTTCTCTGTGTTCTCTCTAAAGGTTGTTTATCCTGGGTTCATATGAAAGGGAGACATATGTTCACTGCACCTTAGAGCTCAGTTCTGACGAATGGCGGGAAAAAACTCGCAGCTCCATCAAAGAGGTACACGTTACACGTCCTGCTGCATGTGTTTCTCTCTGCCTGAGGGCGCTGCCCTGCGCACATGCATAAACACGCATGTTTGATATGCATGCATAAATACACATGCACAACCAGACATGCATGCACACTGTTGTCTATGACTCGGGTCAAAAGTCAAAGATGAACCAGTAAATATCCAGCTTTAATTAAACTATAATTATTTGCTATTCATTTTAGTGTTTGCCAATGCAAAAAAAAAAAGAGATAATGATGTGCAGCACAGCTGTACAGGTTGAAATGACTTTGGAAACTATATTTTCACAGTAAGACTTTACAATAAGGTTCATTAGTTAACATGAACTAAGAATGAACAATACTTCTACAGCATTTATTAAACTTAGTTAATGTTAATTTCAGCATTTACTAATGCATTATTAAAATCACAAGTTGTGTTTGTTAACATTAGTTAATGCACTGTGAACTAACACGAATAAACAATGAACAACTGTATTTTCATTTAACTAGCATTAACATAGATTAATAAATAGTGTAATAAATGCATTGTTTGTTCATGTTAGTTAATACATTAATTATTGTTAACAAATGACCTTTATTGTAAAGTGATACCGTTTTCACTTCTGGGGCTGTTGTTTGGGGAAATGTTCAGGAAGTAAATGTTGGTCATCATTAATATGCAAGGTTCATTTTGGTGGAAGCTGGTGTTGCTCATCTGTTCTTTTATATGAGGAGATATTTGGACGAAAAATGTCAAATTGGTTGCGCTTTAGTTTTTAGTTCAGTTTGTTTTATTGTTGCTTATCCACCAAAATGGGCAGCTTTGTGAAGTGGCTCGTGTCCATAATAAATCTGTAGTCTATGTCCCTCTATTATAAATGTCTGTTTGTCTTCCAAGGACAAACATCATCTAATTGCTATTGATTTAAACAAATTCATATTTGCAAAAACCTTTTCCTTTTCTACCTGTTAACTGCGACTTCAAGCTGTCAATGACAGCGGTCAGAAAATGTCAACTTAAATTGCTCCGTTCTAGTGATTTTATTTTGTCTCTCATCTCCTATTAAATCCAGCAGCATCCTCGCATCCGGTGTAGAAAGAGTAGGTTGTGTACATTTCCTAGCGACGTCACAACTTTAATTAATGTAGAATTCAACTGATGTACAGTACGCTGACAGGTGTTTGTATATCGGCTATTTCATAGAGGTCCATCCAATGTGATTGGTAATCTATTAACTATTAATTTTTGATTCTTTTTTGTTTTTAATGTGGGTGTTACATAATGTGGATCTGTTTGTGCACTGATGCTAGTCTCATCATTCATTTGTTATGAATGATAATATATTTTGGTTTGTGTCTGAACAAGCTGCCAATTAAGAAGATGATTACCAAAAAAAGATGAAGCACTGTTAATTTGTAAAGTATTTAATTTACTGGAAGTTAATATCCAAAAAGATGGAAAAATATAGTAATATAAATGTTTGAATAAATTGGTTGAATTTATAACGGAAATAACTTTATCGTGATAAATAATAATAATTAATTAATAATAATTTTTGACATTTATATAGCGCTTTTCTAGGCACTCAAAGCGCTTTACATAGTAAGGGGATATCTCCTCATCCACCACCAGTGTGCAGCATCCACCTGGATGATGCGACGGCAGCCATAGTGTGCCAGAACGCCCACCACACACCAGCTTACAGTGTATGGGGATGATTAGGAGGCCATGATGGTCAGAGGCCAATGGGGAAATTTGGCCAGGTCACACCTCTACTATTTTCAAAGACATCCTGGGATTTTTAATGACCACAGAGAGTTAGGACCTCGGTTTAACATCTCATCCGAAGGACAGTGCTTTTTGACAGTATAGTGTCCCCGTCACTACACTGGGGTGTTAGGACCCACACAGACAGCAGGGTGAGCACCCCCTCAGTTTTCCCAGGAGTCTCCCATCCAGATACTGACCAGGCTCAGCCCTGCTTAGCTTCAGTGGGCAACCAGTCTTGGGCTGCAGGGTGATATGGCTGCTGGCTGTAAATACTGTTATATAGAGTATACCAGTTACTTATTTTGATATAAGAAAATTACTTAAACCAGGATTTTGGTAATACTGACCAGCCCTAGTTATTGTTGATTATATTGCTCTATTTATCTGATCAATAATGTAAAAACTGTAATATTGTGAAATATTATTACAGTTTATATTAACTGAATTCTGTTTTTAAAATGAAAAATGTAAATTATCCCTGTGATGGCAAAGCTGAATTTTCAACAGACATTATAGTCTTCAGTGTCACATGATCTTTCAGAAATCATTGTAATATGCTGATTCGGTGCTCAAAAACATTTCTTATTATTAACAATGATGAAATTAGTTGTGTTGCTTAATATTTTTGGATTCTTCAGGATTCTTTGGATAGAAAGAACAGCATTTAAAAACATACATTTTATTACACTTTTAATATAAATGCTGTGTCTTTTGTAATTTTATTCATTTAATGTGTATATGCTGAATAAAATTATTGATTTTTATATAAAACACCTTGAAGGGTAGAGTAAAGTATAATAACATTTTTCGTCTTATTATTTAAGTATTTACTGTTTGCTCATTCATTAACTAATTTGTTTTATATGATCTGATTTTTAGAAGTTCAATAATACATCTGAAATGAACATCTGTACAGAAACTACAATATATTTCTTTGTGTGTGGCTGTAGACTCTACTTAATTAAGAAACACAATAAGCCAGCCTCTTTGTGTGCGTGTCTGTCTCTGTGTGTCTGTGTGTGTGTGTTGTGTGTGTGTGTCTGTGTGTGTCTGTCTCTCTGTGTGTGTGTGTGTGTGTGTTGTGTGTGTGTGTGTGTGTGTGTCTGTGTGTGTGTGTGTGTGTGTGTGTGTGTGTGTGTGTGTGTGTGTGTGTTGTGTGTGTGTGTGTGTGTGTGTGTGTGTGTGTGTGTGTTGTGTGTGTGTGTGTGTGTGTGTGTGTGTGTGTGTGTGTGTGTGTGTGTGTTGTGTGTGTGTGTGTAAGAGAGATCTGATCACTATAACAGGCATGCACCGGCACTGACACAGCATGTTTATATGCTTGATGACTCTACATTGACTTAAGGGTTCACATATGCATCATTGACCAATCCCATCAGCAAGGACATGCGGTGTTTAAGCGACTGCTTGCATGCTTAAGTGTGTGTTTGCATAGACGCTCATTTGAATGTGCACACATGCAGGCATGTTTATTTGAAATGCAGAATTGTGCACGGAGATGCAGATGCACACTGGCCACTGTGCGTTTCACCTCGTGTTTATCAGCTTCCCCCAGACCCACAGATTCAGAGACCTCAGCAGGGACTCAAACACAGGATTAGTGCAGATATCATCTGGAAAAGGTCATTGTTTTTCTTTCTCCCTCTCTCTTATGTTCTCCCACCCTTCTCTTCCTCTCTCACTCCACTGGGTATCTCTTTCCTCTCTCTGTGTTTTTCATCTCTCTATATTACGTTCCTCATATCCTAAAGTAATTTTGCATGTAAAACAGCGCTGTGATCTCTGCTCATAAGTGAAGTGGTTTATATACACGGTATTTACATGGGTATGACCATGGTATGTGCACAAAAGAATATGTGCATGGTAGCACTTGTGAGACCCATTTTGTCTGTGTGCATGCTGGGGGATTGTTTTTTAACACCATCTAAACGCTGACGTGTTAAAGCATGTTTTCTTAGCTCACGCCTCTGGTGCAGAGAGGCTAACACCGCTATCAGTAATAAGTAAGTGATACTGAGCCTCTGGGGTCTTTTCATTTGTTCTTATCTCCTGCTGTTCCAGCCGCTCTCACCATTGACCTGCACCGCCCTGCAGTCGCTCGCCCGCCGATGCCCATTTCCAGCAAACCTCAGTGTACGTGGTCATCTAGATAAGTTAGAGACTGTAAGAAATGTCCATGCAAAGAAACCCTTTTTTAACATACATATGCTATGCAAGGTTCCTGTGGTATTGGAATGCCTTGAAATCTCAGGGAGGTCTAAATAAATGATATTATGTTATTTAAAATATAATTAAGAATAAGCAACTTTTTCAATATTGAAATAATGCTGGGCAAAGATTAATATAGTTATAGATAGTATTATTTGTTTGTGCTCAGAAAGAGCGTATTTTACATTGTTAAAGTGAGATCAGCTGTAAAATATTTTCTAGAAATGGAGAGTGCAAACTCTATAAAATGATTCTTAATAAATTCATAAATGATTAGTGAGGAATTCTTATTCAGTATTTGCACCAAGTGTATTGTCCAGCAGACGTAGCTCTTTTCCAATAGAGCAGCAGCATGTGAGTTATATTTGCACATCTGCTCTGATGCCTGACTGATCATTTCTTTTAACAACCTGACTTCATCCGGTCAGCCAGACCATAGTGATCCTTGGACAGAGGAAAAAAGCTTTATTTCTGTGTGGCTGTTTCTGTGCAGTCATCTGTCTTTTGCTCCAGTGAAATATTTTCTGTTGTTGTTGTTCCAGCTGCAAGAAGCATTAGAAACTTGTTAGACATTTCTGTGAGAATAACGCTATGTCTTCATTCTTCAAAATATGGTCTGTGTGAGTTCCTTACAATCCAAATAACACCATCAAGCGCTGCAGGGGATGTGTGTGCTGTGTTTATTTGTGTGTGTGTGTGTGTGTGTGTGCATTTATATGTGAGTGTGTGTTATGGGAAGCTAGTTTTGTCACTGGGATTCTTCCGTCATCGTTGTTTAGAGAGTCGTGAGTGACGTTGTTTAAAACATGTTGCCAGATCAGTGGCTTTCATTTCCTTTCCTTCTTTTGTTTTTTTGTTGTTGTTGATTGACATGCATTTTGCTCATTTGAGTGTGTTTTATATTTGAAGTCCTGTTACGTCCGTTATGTCCATTACGTCTTTGTGATGCTCTCATTTCAGATGTTTGCTGTTGAATGTCCATCAGACATGCACGCACGCACACACACACACACGCACACACACACACACGCTCTGACTCAATTTTGCCTTCAATTTGTGGCGTGTGGGTTATCCAGCTTCCATGTTTGCGTGTTTCCATTTGCCCACCTAGATTTAAATCTTATTTAAACCAAAGACAAATAACCCTCTGTATACATGCTTTATCAAGATATCAGTTCAGGTCCTATTCATCTTGGCTTATTCAGATACAGACATCTCTCATAATGGCTCGAAGATAGCTGTTTCTCGTCTTATCACAGTCTTCCCCCCCCGAGGACTGGCTTTCGGGCCACTATGGCCCGTGTCATAGTGTCTATTTTATGTCTTAAATAAAAAAAAAAAATGTGTCATTTAATGTATATTTTATATATACAAATTCATATATTATATAAATTTCATAAATATAGAATTAAATGTATAATTTAAAATATTGGAATAATTTATAATAAAAACATTTCTTATAGGATACATAATAATTCATTACATTTACATAGCTCTTTTCTAGACACTCAAAGCTAGACACTTGTTTTTTTCTTCTGTGTGTAAGACAGTCATATTATTTATGGTCTGTCATTAGGCTTTTCCAGGCTATTTTTCTAATTTATATTTCCAATGGATTTTGCTCTGTGCCAATGACGATCATCCAACTAATTTGACAGCCGTCCTTGTGCATGACGGAGCATCTGATGGGTGCATTACCAACACCACAGAGCTAACACTCATTGCTGGTTATTCCGGCCCCTTCACTAAATGAATCCCAGCTCCGCCCTCCACAACAGAAAAAGCTGAACACCGATTAGTTGGCTGAATCTTGACGCCCGTGAACACAAACAGTGTAGTTTTTATGTATTCAAAAGATGACGCAAGTTGCAACAGATAACGGAAATGTTACAACAGGCCAGATCATTTCTAATAAATCGATATTATGGAGATCAATTTAATGGATTTATATCTTGAGACACAGACAATGTTTCTTAATGACAGCATTATTTTGCAAAGTGGTATAAATCCAATAGAGCCACCTTTTGTGAGGCGATGTGGAGAAACCTCCTTGTCTTTAGTCAGCGCAGCGGGATTTTCAGCCAGTTGTTCCCCGTGCAGCCGAGTGTACGGGGTCAGGGCCCAGGGTCTTTAACTTTGTTCTGAAGTATGTATTGCCCGCAGTCAGCTGCTGCTGTATTTTTAGCTAATTGTTGTTTGTACTGGGGTGTCTGACAGGCCAGCTGCTCTTTGTCTGTGCTGTTACGATTTGATGCAGTCTGAAGTATATTGCTGCTAAATCTCATTTTTATGCAGTTTATTGCTGCTCTCTGCTTTGCCGGGCACCTCTTCTGGAAATAAAAGGATTGGAGAGAGAGAGAGAGAGAGAGAGAGAGCTGCAGAGACGACTGTGTGGCTCTAGAGTTAGAGTTATATTCTACACTTATATCGTTTTTCTTTGCTTTGATATGCTTTGCTCATTTCCTTTGTTGCTTTTTCCATTTCCTTTTCCTTTTCTGATTATCTTTCTCCTTTCCTTATTTTAATTTGTATATCTTTTCATCTCCCTTCCTTTCTTTTACTTTTCTTTGTATTTCCTTCCTTCTTTTCTTCTCTCCTTCCTTCAATTTCTTTCTTTACTTTACCTTATTTGTCATCTTTCTTTCTTTCTTTCTTTCTTTCTTTCTTTCTTTCTTCTTTCTTTCCTTTCTCTTCTTCTTTCTCTCTCTCTTCTCTCTCTTCTCTTCTCTCTCTTTCTCTTTCTTTCTACTCTCTTTCTTCTATTTCTTTCTCTTATTCTTCATCTCTTTCTTTCTCTCTTCTTCTCTTTCTCTTCTTTCTTTCTTCTCTTTCTTCTCTTTCTCTTTTTTTCTTCTCTTTCTTCTCTCTTCTTTCTCTTTCTTTCTTTCTTTCTCTTCTATCTCTTTCTTTCTCTCTCTCTTCTCTCTCTCTCTCTTCTCTCTCTCTCTCTCTCTTTCTCTCTCTCTTTCTCTCTCTCTCTTTCTCTCTCTCTCTCTTCTCTCTCTTCTCTCTCTCTCTCTCTCTCTCTCTCTCTCTCTCTCTCTCTCTCTCTCTCTCTCTCTCTCTCTCTCTCTCTCTCTTAGTTCTTTTTTCTGTCTTTAGTTCTTTATTAGAAATATATATTTCGTTCATGGTTGCAGAACTGTTTCTGTTACTGGAACAGTGTTATCTGTGCTGATTGTTGGGTTGATGAATAGTAGTTTGACGTATAAGTTGTGGACGTTCATTTGAAACCCGTTTTAACGGATGACCAGTGTTTGACACGTATTTGGTGGTTTCTGACTGGCCTCATCAACTGCACAGTTCTCACTGGAGCATTAATTGCTTGAAGTCAGATTGGAGCCAGACGCTAGTCCCTTCAGAGTCCATCGCTCTTTGAAGCAAAATGTCACTTGTTGAATATAGAGCTGCTGGTGAGAGTGTTATAAAGCCATGAATCTTCTGACAGTATCAGACGGCTGCCGATTGCATGGGAAGGGACATTTGAAACTCCACTTTTAAGTAACTGCCTCAGTTTAAGCTGAGAGAATGAAACTGACAAACAAAATGCCAGAGTGATAAGGACGCACTCTTGTCCCCCCCACATGTTTGTTGGCCTTTGAGTGTTGATAGGAGAGACTCTTCATTTTCCCTTCCATCTTTCATTTGGTCATTCCCATTCTACCTTTCGTCCCGTGCGCGTGGGGGTTAAACCGGGGGCGGGTCCATGTAGATAAGGGGACAGATCCTGAGCAGCTGAATAATAATGAAGGTGCTAAAAACAGAACCGACTCGACGGACGTTAAAGAACGCTCTGGCCGCTGCATGTGAACAATTGCAAATGAGAGAGATGAGAAGGGTCTTGTTTTTTGAATGTCCCCCGTCTCCATAACAACCTTCCTTTTGTGTGGCGCTCTCTGAAAAGCCTCCTCCGATCACAAAAACGTAGCGGCAACATGAAAATTCAGCCCGTCCGTGATGAGACGCGCCTGCATTCATCCCAGCTTTGAACAGATGCGTGCAAATAGAGTGTTTCCTGGAATAGGTTTGTCCACGAACAGAAAATGAGAAGCAATTAGTGCAACTTGCTGAACCCATGGTTGAGGGTTTCTTCCAAGAAATAAAGGCTTATTTTGTTTTCCACATAAGTTTGATTTGGAATCAGCAAATTTGTGGAAGATTTTTAAGGTTTTTATGATATGTATATATTTATGTATCATATAGTTTATGATAGATTTAGTAAATTATAACCTCATGTCATTGTCATGTAACTATGTGCAATGCAGTGCTTTGTTAATTTGCATGGATTGGAGGATGGATGAATGAAGAAGAGCGAGTGATTGAATTAGACGAGTGTTGGAAAAGGGCAGTGTTGATGATATTCCACCACCGCCATGAGTTATTGTGCTTCATGTGACTCAAACCAGGCAACTTAATATAAAACCCATTAATCCACAGCAACACTTCCTGTTTAATTATCCTCACTTCCTGCCAGCTTTGGCTGTCAGACATTTTGAAATTTAAATTTTCATCAAGCTCAAAAATTCCTCAATATAATATTTCCATTGCTTAATTTTTAATCTTGTGACTAATGGGATAATTGAGAATATTGTTTTCCACTTTATCTGAGGATATGTTAATCCTTGCAGTTTTGTTGTAACACTGAGTGGGGGTTATTAAGAACCTTTATAGATAAATGTGTATTTACAATGAATCATTGATTTCAGTTTAGATTATCGTGTTGATGAGCCGCTAGCCAGGTTATTGCAAAAATTATTTTCCAGGTTTTCTTTTTTTTGGATTGTAAAAAAAAATATCTAAACAACAATTTTACTAGTTACAATACACGTTTACTCTAAGGAAAAATGTTACAGATATTAACACTACTTTTCAGATAATTAATATATGTTTATGTATGTGTGTCTGTGTGGTATGTACTTCACCAAAAACATATTAATTCTTCATGGATGGGATAGATGGCTAGATGTCCCCAATAGACAGATGTCTAATTGGATTTATTACATAAATGATATAATATAAATTGGTTATTTTTAAGAATAAATTAAACTAAATTGTGAAATTGATGCTTGAAAAAATGCACACATGGGATAGAAAAATAAAATTCAATATTTTCATTTAGGTGCAGTTTTTTTACTGGAAAACAACAAAAACTTTATGTACAATACCACTTTGGTATAAACAATCAATTGTGTTATTTGATGTTATTTTTAAAATCTGACGTTCACTTCTGTTTTCACCAGATTCTTCTAAAATCCTCTATCTGCCACTTCAGCTTATCGATCTAAGCCTCCTTTCTTTCACGCCTGTTACTTGTTTTCTTCTTCTTTTGAAATAAACTATCAATCGCTAGAGCTCTCTTATGCTGTGCGTGCGTGTGTGTGTGTGTGCGTGCATGCCTTGCGGGGACTGCTACCCTATACCCTAACACTAATCTCTCTGACATGTGCCAGATGATTCGATTACTGGCCATTGCTCTGACGGCTCTCACTACTGCATCTGACCACTGAACCCAGCCACTGTGTGTGAGGAAGATACAGAATGTAGCCTTTTCTTAATGTTGTTTTGTTTATTTGCTCTGAAATGACTCAAAAGGATGCTTTTAAATCGGAGGAATCTTAATTTTAGTTTAACAGACATTGTGGCCAATTTCATTCAAAATGTGCAATGTAAAACAATCTAAAAATGTTCTGTTTTCACACTTTTTCTCTAAATAAACCATATTACAATTCATTTATTTTATTCAAATTGTATTTTAAATATTATTTACATTAATATTTCTTTATTGGAGCATGACTTTGGTTTGTTTTCTCTTTTTGCCAGCTGGAGGGAGTGAGTCTGAATGTGCTTGTCGATCTTAATTTCATTAGCTCACCTCTGTAGTTCAGCTTGTGGATAAAACTAACAGATTAAAAAACAAACCTTTAAGAGAAACAGGCTCTGAGGAGACAGAGTGCTACACTTTTCTCTGTGATTCCTCGTGCATCTGAAGATGCAGAAGGTTGCTGCCTCGATCCTCGATGTTTGTGTCACTCAATGAAACACGTCAAACCGCATTACATTTCCAGAGAGTTATTCTATAGTTGTTTGACGATGGATCTTTTTACCAAACACCTCATTCACTCAACAAAGGACCAAATTAACCTGCTGCTTCATTGTTGATTCTGTCGATTTATCACATGATCACCGCTGGCACGAGTGTTTGACTTGGCACGGTCTCTGTCATCCCTCAGAACTTCTGTGCATTTGATCTGGAAGCTATAGGTGTGATCTAAATCATTACAATCAGATTCAACCAAGGTTTTAGTTTGCCAACCTATAGTACTTTTATTCTGCAAGGAGACATTAAATTGATCAAAATGACAGAACATTTCCATTTCAAATAAATGCTGCTCTTTGGATCTTCTGTCCATGAAAGAGTTCTGAAAATAATAATCATGGTTTCCACAAAAAATATAAGCAACTGTTTTCAACATTGATAATAATAAGAAATGGCCAGCATATTTGAAAGATTTCTGAAGGACTGGAGTAATGGCTGATGAAAATTCAGTTTTGCCATCACATGAACAAATTACATTTTTATGGATGCCCGTTTCCGCCACTGAATAAAAAATAAAAAAAAGGTTATTGCGACTTTTTATCTCACAATTCTGACTTTTTTTTACAGAATTGTGAGATATAAACTCGCAATTGTGAGTTAAAGTCCAGTTTTGAGGGAGAAAAAAGACTATGTTCTCAGAATTGCGAGTTTATATCTCGCAATTCGGAGAAAAAAAGTAATAATTGTGAGATAAAAAGTCGCAATAACCTTTTTTTTTTATTTAGTGGCGGAAACGGGCTTCCATAAACTTTACATTTATTCATTTAGCAGACACTTTTATCCAAAGCAACTTACAACTTTAGAATATGTTAAAATAAAAATATATTTTTAGTTATAATATTTATTGCAATTTTGATCAAATAAATGCAGCCTTGGTGTGCATAAAAGTCTTCTGAAGAGCCAAAATATAGTTTGTAAGCAACCACAAACTACAAAGAAATAATTTCCCATGTTTTTTTTCCCTGAATGTGCCTAAAGGGTAAAGCAAAGTATATACAAATTTTGTGTTGTATGTTGGGCATCATCATTATCGTTTGTGTTGCTTAAGTAAAGGATGAGGGTTGTTCTGAATAGGGGAGATTTATATAAGCCAGTCGAAGAGAAAGGTGGGAGGATGAATGAATGGATAGCAGGAAAATGGAGGGAGCGAGAGAGAAATGGAGAGTGGAGGTTGGCTGAACACACACAGTCGCTCCTCCAGCAACAGGTGTACACACAAGGCAACTGTCCGTTCTGCACAATGGCTTCAATGGGCATCTGTCAACAATCACACATCTACCACCTACAAACACGCATGCACTCGCTGGCACCTGATGACTAGAGGAAAACTTCCATTTTGTTGTACAGAGTGTACTATATCTGGTGTGTGTGGAGTGTGTGAGGCTGATTTTGTGTGGCATGTTTTGTTTCTCTGAGCAGTTATTCATCTGTCTGTCTGTCTCTTTGAGTGCACAGTACGATTTGATGTCTGTGCGCATTTAGAGGCAGTATTAGGGTATTCAGCGTAAAGCTTTTAACATACTTCAAATTCAGTATTTACTCCCTTTGCATTGTTCCAACTTCATTTTACATTCCTATATCCATGGAGAACAAGGTGTCCACTAATATCTTATTTTCGTTACACTATATTTATGCGCAGCAGGGATCATATATTTGGTTAAAAATACCGTACAAACATTTATTAAAAAAAAAAAAAATATTGTGAAATAATATTTAATTTTAAATAACTCTATTTTTTAATTTAGTTTAATGTTATTTATCCCTGTGATTGCAAAGCTTAATTTCCATTACTCCAGCCTTCAGTGTCACATGATCCTTCAGAAATCATTCTGATAGGTTGATTTTTGCTTAATTAATATTGAAAACCGTTGTGCTTGCTTAATATTTTTTGTGGAAGCTGATAGATTTTTTTCCCAGGATTCCTTTAAGAATAGAAAGCTAATTTGATTTCTTAATAAACAACATTAATTAGATTTTTTTTGAAACAATGTAAAAGTCTTTACTTTCCCTTTTGATTAATTTAATGCTCCCTTGCTAAATAAAAGTAATAATTTATTTCGAAAACCAGCTACAACTGCAAATCTTATTTACATTTATGGCTTCTGAAGAGTACTTACATACTGCTTCTTTCAGAGCTTGTAAGCTCAATTCCACATTGTAATAACAGAGAAGCAGAGACCAGCACATTATTCACAATATATATTTCACAGAAGAAAGTCATATGTGATTGGCGTGACGTGGGTGAGTACGTAATGACAAGAGGTTTTATTTTTATTGTGGTTCTATTGAATGTGTGTAGTTGTATGTAAGTGTTGTTTTAATTCTGACATTTATTCTGTAATCAATGGAACTGACCTGGATATGTCCCACAGGGCCCCAGTGTTTGTTTTTGTTGAAAAGCTGTTTTATATTCCCCTGATACTTGATGTGAGGGTGTATCTGTGAACCTTGTGGTGATGAGGTGAGACGGACGAAAAATTGACACATGAACAGCATCCTCATGTACCAGTCGGAGCGGCAGCAGTCCGTTTACCTGCACTCAACACATGCAGACACACAGTAACGCACACAATGAGTGTGTGAGTGTTCTTCCTGCTGTGCTTTCCATGGTTGTGTAATTACCCCTTAGCCACCGCTCAGCTTCAGAAATCGCCTGTAATTGCTGCTCAATGTCGCCGTTTTTCTTGTGTCAGACAAATCTTTCTTTCTCTCTTTCATTTCTTCTCTCTCTGTCTTTGAACCTTGTCATTTTGTCGTTCTAAAAGTGGGAAAACAAAGGTGCATGTTGAGTGCAGGTGTCTCTTGCACCCTCTTTTAGTTATTTTTGGTTCAAGGAAAATCTTGTTGTTTTCTTCTGTAATTCCAGTTTGGTTGTGCACTTTATTGTAATTAAGTCTGATGGTAGTGCTCCTGTGTTCATTTTCTTTTATGTAGATTACTTGACCAAATATTGCTCATTCAGTCTTCAAGTCTAGGCATCATGTAATGTAGGTCCAACCAGGTTTAATGTTAAGGTAACATGATCATGTACCAGAAGACTTTGATCTGAATGTTTGGAAGTAATTTTTTGTGTTTGTTAAGGTGAATATCAGATAAAAGCCTTCTCTAGATCACAGCCCCTGCAAACAATGGTGTCTTGTTTTCTATTTTGTCATATTTGTTTCAGTAATCTAACTCATTAAATACAGAACATCATTTTTTTTGGATTCCTCACATGCACTTTGCTTTCATTTTCTTTCTCTTGAACCGGTTGCAATAAATTTCCCAAACATGCCAGTAAAAAAACCATCAGTGTCCTCAAAAAAGCCTGAAGCTTTTGTTTTTCTCCCACGAACCCTCTCTGACATGTGTAAAGGGTGGGATCAGATTGTGTCCTGAGGGAGAATATGTTCCGAATTAATCATCTCGGTGGAGAGTTTAACAGCAGCCCTTCAGTCATTAAGATTTATGTTCCTGTGTATTTATTTTGTCTTTTATAAACAAACTTATCTTCAGCATCTCAGCTAAGCTGACATGTATGCAAATAGTATTGGAACAAGTGTTCTCTCCTTGTCTCATACTCACTCTTATAGCTAACCATGCAATTATGTAAAAAATATGCTTCAAAATAATGGTTGCGTGGCCATTTTAAACGGTACATTTTCAAATAAAACATTTAATGTTTTTATTTTTTATCTGTGGCAAAATGGAAACCGCAACATAAGATATCAATGTTAAATAGTTAGATTTATTATTAAGATAGACAGACCAATATTAATATACAATATATGAAGTTGAAACTATCCATTTTATACTGTTGAATTTGGGTGTCTTTTTGTAAGTTGCCTTCTAAGAACTTTCAGTGGTTTCTTGAATGTTTCAATAGACAGTTAGTCATTGGTCAAAACTGGGCAAGTCAGTCTTCCGCTTGCCAGCTTTAGTAGATTGTCTGTTTTTTCATCCCATGTTTAACTCGATCAGTGCCCTTCTCAAGGGTTATAACAAATGACAGCAGCAAAATTACAGTCATCTATCTCGGCAGCGTAGATCTGCATCCTGTCTTTTCTTGCCGACCCCCAGCACAAACAACGGAGAGAGAGAGAACACAGGAGACATCATAGAAAGATCAATGAAAAACAATCATACTGGTGTTTGTGCAACTATTATAAAGTCCAGATCATCATTCTTGCTTCTTGGTGGCACTTTAGCAGACTAACTTGCTCCTTCTGTACCTGCTGTTGTATGGTGTCACCCCGAGGTGCAGGTGGATTTTTTGATGCAGGCTTTGTGATGCAGCCAGCCTGAAACAGCAGCTGCTACTTCGCGTCACGTTTGCAGTGAAATTAGCAGTAATTGCAGACCTCCCTTCTTTCGTTTTAGAGAGCATTGTTTTATCACCATGAAAATTGTTAGATGTGATGGGAAGAGAGAGCTCTCTATAGAAAGTGAAGGCTGTCTTGTTCACATCATAATGTAGGTTGTCCGCCCTAATTATAAACTGCTGGTGCTGTCAAAAGAGAAGCTTTAAAAAACACTGTCTTTTGGCTTAACCGCTAGCGTTCTTCTCAACTAGTAACAAAAGCTTATCCTAACTTCTCCTTTCCTATCCAGTCCCACTTGTTGACTTAAAGTAATGTATACCAGAACAACACCTGCAATAAAAAAGATGTTACAATTTACAAAGCTACTTGGAATTTAATTCTAATTGTGAATCCCAAGTTTCTTCAAGTACACAACCTTTTCATTAATATTATTTGCAAATCTGATATTGTTTTTCTTTTTCTGTTGCAGACTGAGGTGATCAAAGGACTATCTGGGAGCGTGGGGATGACGTTTAGGCATGTCCCTGCCAGTGATGGTGACACGGTGCATGTGAGCATAGAGACTGTCACCCCAAACTCCCCAGCTGCCCTGGCAGACTTACAGAGAGGAGATCGTCTCATTGCTATTGGAGGTTAGTGATTACATACAATTACTTTTACTATTCAAGTGGAATGTTTGACATGGTAGATAGTTCATTTGATGCCCAATTTTGGAAGATTTTATAATAGATTTGCAAAGCTTCAAACGTTCTTCATTGTCTGTTTGCACAGGAGTCAAAGTGACGTCCTCTGTCCAAGTGCCGAAGCTGCTAAAACAAGCTGGAGAAAGAGTGATAGTCTTATATGAGAGGCCGGTCCGGCACCAGTTGCCTACTGTGGGCTTGGGAACACTCCAAGAAACCCTAGGCCCAATGGAAGAGCCCAGCTATCTTCATCAGCCTGGGGGCTATGAGGAGGACCCAGCCCCAATAACCACCATGGACATATCTGAAAACAGAGATAATGACTCTGAGTTTGAGGAGCTAGTTGTCGAGTCCAAATCAACTGCAGCTCCAGTCACCATTGACACTAAGGAGGAATTCCTGCTCTCTGTTAACCAAAGTCCCAAAAAAACTGTGGCCAACTTGGCCAAGCCCATTGGTTCCATCTCGCCAATTCTCAACCGCAGACTGAATCTTCAGTCCCCACTCAAACCCCAGCCCAAAGAATCACCAAAGGCGCCAACTCTCAAGACTGCTGAATCTTCTGAACCACCACAGAGACCAATGGTGCCCCCTCCTCCACCACCTGCACGCCCTCCTGTCCCCCCCAGGCCTCATATAAAAGTCACATCTGCCTCCTCAGAAACCCAAAGCCTGGTCGAAGGTAACGAACCTGCAGTGGAAAAAAGTCCAGAAAAAACGCAACCCACTCCTGCCAATGGTGACAAACCGGTAGAGAAAATTGCTGTTAAGTCACCAGAGCCGAAGCCTGTGAGCAAGCACCCAGAGCCTGGAGAGGAAATCTCAAATATTCCAGCCACAAACAAGCAAGATTCAGCCAAAGACAAGATATCCGAGAGCTCCTCCAACACTAGGGACAGTGTCGATGAGCAGGGTCTCTGGAATCATCTGAAACCATGTACCGCAGCAGAGCTGCCCGCTGGAACAAAGCCTCTGTGATGCTTGAAGTGGAAAGCCACCACAAATTCCTTAATGTAGCACTTTGGTGCAAGGACCCCTTCAAACTTGGTAGTCTCTTGTGCTTGGGGCACATCAGCTTGCGCTTGGAACACATAGCACTGGAATGCTTAGCTACGTCATCTGCTGAATATCAGAGCACCTTCCGTCTATGTGCTCCCGAACCAAGGGCCAGTGTCAGCCGTACTGCTTTGCGCAGCTTGAGCACTCACAAAGGATTCAATGAGAAACTCTGCTATGGTGATGTTACACTCAACTTCACTTACCTTGCAGACGGGGAGTCAGACCTCTCCAGTGGACTGATAGAATGTGAGCGAGAAGGGAGTCTACAGGAAGAAGACTTAAAAGACCGGAAAAGGAACGGGAGCAGGTACTCGTGGTAACCCGGGATGAACCAAGTTACAGCGGCATGCAGATCGGAGAGATGCGGCACAATTTTCAAGACACTCAATTCCAGAATCCTACTTGGTGCGAATATTGCAAGAAGAAGGTGTGGACCAAGGCTGCTTCACAGTGCATGACCTGTTCTTATGTCTGTCACAAGAAGTGTCAGGATAAGTGTCTAACAGAGCACCCTTACTGTGTAGCTGCCTCAAACCGGCGTGGAGCAGATCCTGAGGCCAAGTCTACCATCAATCGGGCAACTACTGGCCTTACACGTCACATTATCAACACTAGCTCTCGACTCCTCAATTTAAGGCAGGTGCCCAAAGCCAGACTTGCAGAACAGGTTGCAGAAATGGGACCAGTGGTGGTGGAACCTTCTCCGAAGCACACACCTAACACATCTGACAACGAGAGCAGTGACACAGAGACCTATGCTGGGGCCAGTCCTTCCAAGCAGCCACCTGGAAGCGGTAGCTCCAAACTGGTGCGCAAGGAAGGTGGGCTGGACGACAGCGTCTTCATCGCTGTCAAAGAGATTGGTCGAGATCTTTACCGTGGCCTCCCGACAGATGAGCGTTCACAGAAACTGGAGTTTATGTTGGACAAGTTGCAGCAGGAGATTGACCAGGAGCTGGAGCATAACAACTCTTTGAGTGTGGAAGAGCGAGAGATGGTTGACTCTCGACGCAAGACCCTCATCTCGGCAGCTCTGGCCAAGTCTGGTGAACGACTCCAAGCTTTGACTCTGCTCATGATTCACTATCGTGCTGGCATCGAAGACCTAGAGTCTGTAGAATGCACCTCACCATCTGAACAGGATGGCTTTCCGAAGGCCAAAGCTCAGGGTCTGGAGGAGGCGCTGATGGGCACAGAAGTGTACGACAGTGACATTTGCAGACCTGTTGATGTTCAGATGCTGGATGAGATTACAGAGGAGCAGATCTGTGTGGAGGCATTACAGTAAAGATGACAAAAGGCATCAGGGGCTTGGGATTCAAGAACAAAGACTTTTTCTCATGTTTGATTTGGTTGACCTGTAGGTGTTCCACAGGTAATTGTGAGGTTTGCAAAAGTATTCCAAAAGATCACTGCAATGTACTGTCAATTGAGGAATTATGTAAAGAGTGTCAGTAGTTTACCAGTTTTTTTTATTACATTTTTTTTTTTTTTATAATTATTTTCCCCCATCTTTATTCCTTAGTTACTGTTTTAGAGGACAGAACCATCTGTAGACTTTCAGCACTATTACATAAAATACACAGAATATGAGTTCCCATGATCAAACCAAGTTTGACCTGCCTTACCTGAAAGGTGCAGTCAATTTTTTTTAAGCATAACAAGCTTCAAAAGGGAGAGTTAGTGTGAGCTTGAAGCAAGATGAGCTTGGATATGTATTTTTATTTTAACTTGTCTTGGTAGAGAATTAATTATGTACATATGTGCTGTTAGTGATTTTCATGGTTGGAAATAGACCCGGTCCATTGTGTTTTGAGCTTCAAGCCCCTCTGCCTTACACTATATTCACTACAAAATGTAGGATTATATCCTGAACAGCAGTCCATAGAAAATGATGCCATTCCTAACCAATATTTTCCTCTCTGATAAGCACCTTTTCTCATGTTACTTTACAGTTGTTACTAAAAGCATCATTTCTTTATCCTTTTGTTAATTTTGTTATTTTTAGAATATTTAATATTGAATTAAGAGGGGATCCTCATAGGACAGATAATCTTGATGTTATGATAATACTGGGGACCATTCTTAGTCTAATTTATATTTGTCACAAAGCCATTGTTACTTTTTTCTTCTTTTTTTGAGGGAGGGATATTTATATTGCATATGTATGTTCCATAATATATGTTTCCAATAATTGTCACTTATCTCATTACATAATCTCACAATTAATTTGCTTTGAGACTTTGAGTTCTAAAATAGTGGCGATTATTCTCAAACCAATTTGGATACTTTTTATCCACCATCAGATGGTCCTGGTGAATGGTTATGTTTGTGTGAATGTGTCAGCCTGCTCGTTTTTGGTTGGGAATGTGTAATTTTATCATCATGCAAGCAAATTCTCAGTATGTCTCACATTTGTGTGCTTGGGCATGATTTGTTGCCATTGAAAGTTCATTTTACATGTACTAATGAATGTATCTCCCAAATGACTCACTTTATATTAATTATTCCGTTCACCTCTCTCAAAGTGTAAAACATCATTAAAACTATCTTTTGTCAATGCATACAGTATCCCTTAATTCACAAAGCTACTGTGCAAGTTCATGAACAGTATATAACTTATCGGTTGGGCTGAAAAGCTGAGAAAGCGTTGTGGCCTCTGTCTGTGTATTGCTGGTTAGTTTTCATTTATTTAATTTACTTTAAATGGACTTGGAGTAAGATTATGTTTTGCTGTTACTTCATGTGGTTTACACAATAACTACTGTAATTGGCTATATGCATTACTGAATTAATTTTTTAGTAAAAACAAACAACAAAGCGTTTAGGTGGTGAGGACAAAACTCCTAGACCAGGGGTGGCCCACTTCATCCCAAAGAGCCACAGGATAGATTTCCTCCAACCTTGATATAAAACTGACCAGCCTGTAGCTTTCTAGTAACCCCTATACCTTGATTAGCTTGTCAGGTGTGTTTAATTAAAGTTGGAGCGAAACTCTGCAATGGCTCTCCAGGATTGAATTCCTAGTCCTGTCCTTATTCAACCAACCTGTGTTAACAGTCTTGCTGTCTTGTTAACATTTCTGCTGCTATATAATCTATTCAATGGGCCTGGGACATCATTTTTAAGGTTGGGTA